>JARQZK010004424.1:35000-77500 GCA_030704885.1 Cynegetis impunctata
ATAGAGAAGAGGATTCTGAAAACTCGGTTGCACAATGAAAACGAGGATTCCGTTCTTTGGAAAAGTTCAGCTGTGTTCCGTAGAGAGCAATTTATTTTTCCAGCCTCGCCATTCTTATCTAAACAGCAGTGAAAATAATATCGTGCCGATAAAAGTTACTGAGGCATCGGTACACTCGGGGGTGTAGCAGATAACTCATATGGAAAAATTTATTGGACGCATAAAAACTAGCGAAATGTTTTCCAACGGTTTTTTCATCGTGAAATATCGGCGCATCGAGTCATATGCAGAGTGTACTGATAATACGGAAGCGGAAGTTACTCTCGGTAAATCATACAAAAAATGCAGAATGCTTAGTCCCTGGGTAGTTTTGTCGTTTTCGAATAGAGATATTTAAATACTAAGCAGCAGATACTGTACCATTATCTGGAAATGGAAAATGGCCAATTATGATTCCATATTGAATCGCAATCAATGGTGGATTTACAAATTTCCCAATTATAGAGAGTTAAATTTTTGTTGCCGTTACCACTACAATTGTCAGTTCTTTGAATATTATTACAATCCAACAATTTGTTTGAAATTGCACAGGAAATAGTTGCTCAATTGTGCACGACTAATAATGCAATATATCAGAAATCCATCTCACATAAATCTGTTTGTTCCTTCAAGAAGGCTACAAGAAAATAAAATTCGACCCCCAAAGTGCCGTTTCTAAAATCTACCGCCCTTGTTAACCTGCTGGTAAATCTCCCACTAATAATAATTCTTACGCTGTTAAACAAATCTGACTATTTATTCAAAAACTTAGTACTTACTATTATATAGATAAGTAGAAAAGAATAAGTAACAATATTATACTTTAATGAATAAACATCTTTAACGACAAAAATATTCTCAGTTTCGATAAAACAAATTTTTTCAACCTTTTGATGAAACTAATCAATTATCAACTCTTTGAATAAATCACGAATTTTACCGAAGCAAGGATCTTTGCACAACCGCACTTATGACAAAAATTTTAAGCATGATTTATTTCTGCAAGTAAACCTTCTCAGATGTTCCTTAGTTTGCTTTTGCCCCAAATAACTACTTCTGCTGGCATTTCTGCTTTTATTTGAATTATTTTATTCTGTAAAAACTCGTGTTGCCATTTTTCCTGGATATTCGATTATTAGAGTTAAATGGTATTGTTACTATGTGATGAAATGCCTTGTGTTATCGACATTAGGGTAATATGAAAGCGCTAACGAGCATTCTCTAGGTCAGATTCTTATGTTTACGTTTTCTTTTATTTCACTTTTTTTTTGTTCGTTTTGATTACTATTTAAAATTTTCTTTTCATATGTCACCTCTAAAACTTTTCTCTAAGACACAATTTTTACTATGAATATCAAAATATCTGCTTTTTCACACCGCTTCTTCTACTCATTTGTTTTTGTTCTTGGTACAAATAAATCATGGCTTCCTTCTTGAATTTTAATTTGAAAGCCTTATCAAAATTCCTCTAGTAATTAAAAAATTTCAAATCTAATACAAACTTGAATATATATTCTAATTTCGTCAACAAAAGATTTATATTTTTCAAAACATATGTATGAATTATTGATTTTAATATGAGTTCACAATCATTAAGATTTCACTTACAGTAAAATTTAAAGAAGGTATCAACTATATTAAATCCTGAAACAATTTTTTCATCGCCATACATTATAATAAGATTAATAAATTATATTCATGAATACCTATTGTCTTGATAATCAGTTCATAACTCGAAACATATCGACTATCCTATATAGCTTATATATAGCTTCTATTTATATAAGTATAAAAAAAAATTTATATAGTATAAAAAATTTTCATTCATATCAATATATATATATATATATATATATATATATATATATATATATATATATATATATATATATATTGATATGAATGAAAATTTTTTATACTATAAAAAAGCAAAGTCTTCTATAAATATATATATATATATATATATATATATATATATATATATCTATTTATAGAAGACTTTGCTTTTTTATTAAGGTTGGATCATTTTATTATTTATTAGGAAATTGTTTTATATTATATTTACCTATATTTGATTTAAAGTGAGTTTTGTATATTTTTTGTTAGTAAAAAACATTATTATTATTATTTCATTATATATATATATATATATATATATATATATATATATATATGTATATATATATATATATATATATATATATATATATATATATATATATATATATATATATATATATATATATTAATTTGAAGCGTCATAAGAAATAAATGAAAAACTTCTTAGTAAAAATTCACTGTGAAATTGGCATTCAGACCAACTTAGCTCATAAACTCTCAGTGTTATCGTCAGTGCATTTAAGAAGTACTTAAAAACATTTAGTCCATTTTGGCTGGCTTTGAGTGTACGGCAAGTTATATACGCCGCCCCGGAGTGTGTTTTAAAAGTGGCGGCCATAAATTGCCCCGGAGAGATCCCGGATCTTTTCTTATCTGTCCCGGCGTCTCCTTCTAGTTTCCTGCGAACCCCCGGCCCTCCCTGTCGTTTCCCACCAAGTCCCGTAACTCGCCCTTTCTTTCCGAAAACTCATGACATCGTGGCGAATTCTCTATAGAGACATCATCTCCTGAATACGGCTTTACTCATTTACTCGCTCTTGTCTTAATGCGATTCATGTGCAAACTTCTCCCGAACAATAGCTTTGCAAGCTCTTACGAAACAGGGCTTGTGCTGGGGTTCAATTATAATTGAAGACACATAATTCTCGAAAATATTGCTCGTTCTTTTTGTTCCGGGAATACCTGAACATTTTTCATGTTCTTTTTGAAGTACCTGCTATTGAAGTCTGTTTTTCACTTCACTTATTAGTTTTTATTAAAACAAACTTCCCACGTTACACTCCAGATAGTTGACGAATGAAAGCTAAGCCAAAAAATATGTGCGACTTACTAGTAACCTCTCTTTTTCATTTAATTACTCTCAACCATTAGTGAGTTATTGTTTTTCTATTAATGAACGAGTTATTGTGAAAATAATTCAGTGGAAGTTAAGGATAGTGATGATGAAGTCAAGGAAGTACCAATGTTTGTAAATTTTAAAAAAATCTCACATATGTCACGAAAAACAGCTTAGATTTCGTATATTGAAAACTTATTAGAAACATTTAACATTTCGTATAGGTATTCGTAGAACTGGCTCAATAGAATGTAACAACATGTTTGAGATGATAGTACTCCTATTGATTTATCTATATAGACTTCTTTATAAAGCATAATTACTTTGAATAACCACCTCATTTTCAAAGAAGAAAGAATTTTCAACACGTGTTAAACGTGTGTGCGGCTAAACTACGAGGACTGTTATTAGTTATAGTGCACTATAGTTTGGGCTGCTATCCAACAACTTGGCTAATTTCTTCTGAACGGAACTTGCATTAGGGAACCAGCTGAATCATTGCCACTTACAAGAGGATTTACCACTACATGGAGCCTTTCCTTTTCAAAGACTCGATTCTGACCTTAGAACTTATTCGTCATCGTGATTTTTCGAAATTTTTGTCGACCAGTGCCGTCCGTCACTGTAAGTTTTCAATAACTTCAGAAAAAAAGGAAATCATACCATAAGATACATTCATATACACACACACACACACACACATATATATATATATATATATATATATATATATATATTTATATATATATATATATATATATATATATATATATATATATATATATATATATATATATATATATACCTATATATATATGTATATATATATATATCTTTATATATATATATATATATATATATTTTAACATTTAATTTCGGGTTATGTTGTACTGCGACCTTATGGTCTATTGTGCCCCCCATAAGAGCTGTTTTCTGTACTGCGCGATCTTCCAACAGCTCGCCTTATAGTTCTAGAGTATTAATAAAATCCAATATATGGAAGGCTATATATATTATATATATATATATATAGATATATATATATATATATATATATATATATATAGATTTTTTTTTTGGTCTAGCTTCATTTTTATTATTCAAATATTGTTTGTTTTGAGTTGTTTGACTGATTTGGTTTGATGTTTTTGGGAGTGATTACCACGATTACCATAATTACGGTAGTGATATTTTGAGGGAAATGTTTAGCTTATTACTTATAATACCATTTTATGTACGTTGTCAGGGTCCTATATTGTTAGTAGATGTTGACTTTTTGTATTTTCTAAGTAGTCCTGAGGAAGATTCCAATGTTTGGACCGAAACGTTGGCGTAACGAACAATAGGTCCCAAATTTCTAGCCTTTTGAGCTGTTTCACCCGAATATTGACCAAAATAATACCTACTTGAAAAATTATTTGAAAAATAAGAATTGTTCAAAGGAATCCTGAATTTCTGGTATTCCTTAAAATGGAAGATAAATGTTAGAAACGTAAATATTATCGTTGATTTTAACAGGACTAATCTTTGAGCATTGTTATATGTAAACACATAACAACGCGTTGGTTCAAATGAAAAATGGAAAAATTCTTTGTAAATGATAAACATAGTATAAATATAAAATGAAATGAAATGAAGTAAGGACGTAAGAATTAATGGTACAATAATTTAATTATTTATGGGATTTCTTCAGTATTATACCTGAAGACCTAATTGAATCTTAGTGAAATATTGCTGCTTGAATATTAAAAAAACAAATCAGAAATACTACATACAAAAAATTATATAGGTACTTTAATCAACATAACCGAAGTCTAATAGCAATAAGCATAGATTTAAAACATTGATACACATACCTTTGTCATTAATAATCCAGGTATATATTAGGTATACCTATACATAGGTAGCTACATAAAAAATATTTAATCCAGCTTATATGAAATACTTCTACAATATATTCGAGTGAGAAAATAATCTTTGAAAATATGCAAAACAATATTCGTTTCGATTTTCAACAAACAATATAAATTAGAAATTTCAGACGTTTGAAAACTTTCTAAAAGGAGATACATTTCACTATACACATTCAGCAATAAACGTATTTTATTTAAATTGATGTGGAAGTAGGTACAACACCCAAATCTATAGACAATTTTAGTCGATCTTTCGTTCAACAAACAGTTTAGCATTGTTAAAATTCCAACAAGATGTTTATCGCGGCAAGATGCACCGCCACTGGATATATTTTATTAACTCAATTTTTTTCACGTTTGATAACATATAATTTCGATTTTAAAATGTTGGCCCTCTGGCTTTTGCTCCATATTCATCGAGATAGGATGTCCATTGTTCCTTAATTATAACTTGCCTTCAAAACATTACGCGTGCAATGTGGTGCCCCTTTTCGATTTATTTGTATCGAGATCGTATCGATAACTCCTCGATCCGGTTCGAATGTTGTAAATTGATTCAGTGGAGCCCGGAGTTGACAAAAATTTGAAAACGGTCGGGACGCTGGATGACGTGGAATTGCGAAAGGAGTGAGTTAGAAGAAATAACAGAAGAACTACCTGGAAATATTTACCTATATTCTCAATCAAAATAAAATAAAATCAAAGAAGAATAATTAGCTAGAAACATAGATTTGTGAATTGATGTGAACATGACAGACTCGTTCCCTAATAGTCTAGACAACAAGTGCTTTTTTGTTTAAATTTTTTCAGAAATGTCGGAAAAATATGAGAGATTAGTCATTTCATTCGGAATAGGATGTAGATGTTTTTTTGAAAAAAATAAAATTCCGAAGTTGTAAAAGTTGTAAACAATTAACAGAAAGAAAAACAAGGGATTTGGATTTTTGCAAATATCTTAAAAACCAATTGAGTCTTTTGATATCTAAAAAAAGATTCAAAAAGAGGAGGAAATTTTCTAGAAGAAAATTACAACTCCCGGAGTTTAGGTTTAATATTTATAATTTTCTCAGAGGGGTTAAAACACTGCTTTAGCAAGTCACGCCCATTTAGGACACTTTAACAATAAATATTATTTAAGCATATTAAATACGAAAATTGAGAAATGAAATGAAATTACTTTTTCTGATGTTTGCATTTGGCCTTCAGATTCTCAATTGGATTAAGATACGGTGAATTTCCAGGTCATTCAAGAATAGTCATATGATGTTTCACTACCAATACCAAAAGAGTTTCCGTTGCCGTGTATTCTGCATTGTTTCTAACTAACTGAGATGTAGAGAACGAACATGATTCTTATTTAGTCCTTTTCAGTAGACGTTGACTCGTTTTTTATTCAAATCAACCTATTTTTATTACAGGAAGGATATATAGTTGATCCATCTTGTAGGATATGGCATTAATTTTCCCATTTTATGAGTCGTCTATGAGCTTTGAGGTCCTGAATTTAGACGGAAATATTTTTCAATACCTTTGTTAGTATTTATATATATATATATATATATATATATATATATATATTCTAAGAGATATCAATTATTGGTATAACAGGTTTATTTCAAACATTACATTTTAAAATTAAAATTCATTGGACGTTTCAATGGAGTTTCCATCTTCATCAGCAGAATGTTCGTCGGTAGTTGTCACAATACTACTTGAGAAGTAGTATTGTGACAACTACCGACGAACATTCTGCTGATGAAGATGGAAACTCCATTGAAACGTCCAATGAATTTTAATTTTAAAATGTAATGTTTGAAATAAACCTGTTATACCTATAATTGATATATCTAAGAATGAATAAGATAATAAGTAATAAAATAAGAATTCATATATATATATATATATATATATATATATATATATAAATTATATATATAAAGATATATATATATATATATATATATATATATATATATATATATATATATATATATAGTATAATAGTTATTTACAATATTAGTGTTGTAAAGATTCATATTACAACACGAGATGTTAAAGTGGAGTATAGTAGGTACCTAATATGAATTTACAACAAGAATATTGTACAAAATTTTGTCTACTTTCATCTATGAATAAAAATATTTGGCAAAAGGCATTTTTAAAAATAAAAATGCACCTGCTATTAAGTTTACTAATCAAGTTTTTTATGTTACCTTTCGCATGGTTACTGTCGAAACTTTGTCAAAAAAATCAAAAAATATAAAAAGCACTTTTCAAAATGAGCGATTGTGATGGAAGATTTTCATGATAGCACTAGTGCTGTAAAGGCACCTTTCACAGCATAGTTCTGTAATAGGTGCCCTTACAAAACGATTTATGGAACTGTAACATTCATATTATTAAATAAAAGTAGATATAATGTAATATAAGTTTCTGTTTGTTTTATGTGACTCTCTCCACAGCCAATACATTAATTTTCATCTCAGATACCTATCTTCTAATGTCATCTCTTCATCTTGAACAATTTATTCGGAATCGTAGCTTTCTGAGATAGCTGATTCATAGGACATTTTGCAAGATTTCCTTTTTTCTTAAGATGCATTTTTTTCTTCTCTTTCTTTTGCTGTAACATTTTTGTACGTTTTTTCTTTTTTTTTTCTTTGATTTGTAGTTCACATTTATTTTCTTTTTCAATCCTTCCAAGTTTTCAATAGAATTCAGAACCTTAGAGATAGTCGCTGACTTTCTTTTAACAGCTGTTTTTTGATAATGATATTCTATATTGAGTTGGTGGTCCATCTCTCCCTTTAAAAAATATCGGTCCATCACTCCCAAACGCTACTGGTCCATCTCTCCCAACAGCCAGGTAGAAAAGGACCAGACCTTATTTTATCTTTCCAATACGTATCTTGTAGCCATTTGAAGTTAGCTTCTTACCTAAAAATCTGTTGTATCAACTACAAAAACCTCAATTCCATATTGTATATATTATGGTTTTAAATTAAATTGTTAGTACCTAATTACATAAAAAATAATTTGTACACACCAAACATAGAATAATTTTTTTCTTGAAAAATAAGATTATAATCGAAGCGAAACTTACAGCGTGGGTTGACCGCCACATAAGCTTTGGTTAATAATAAATATCACTCCGCGCGAGTGGGCAAGGAACGGAACTACGCGACTGGTTCATCTCAACCGGTGGTCTAACTCTCCCAGAATTACCATATATATATATATATATATATATATATATATATATATATATATATATATATATATATATATATATATATATATATATATATATATATATATATATATATATATATATATATATATATATATATATATATATATATATATATATAGGTATATATGAGTATAAACCTATACCTGTTATATTGATGAATTATTGTTAGGTATCTGGCTGTTTTGAAAACTTTAAAAAGATCAAAATTGCTGTGAAATTTATGAACTTCAAAATAATTGAAAATTCAAAAAACGGACAACGGTGTTTGGGTTTTTTATATTTTCTGGTTGGAGGCGTTTTCGATTGCTTATTAATTGCTATTCAGTCCGATATCAGTCGTCAGATCTACTAATATAAGTACTTAATATGGGAAATCATAAACATCTTATGTAGGTACCTACCTACATACCTAACGAATGTTCTTAGCTCACAAATACGCAAAAACACAATCTACAGAACTAACCAAGCATATAAATAATGAAAACCACAATTTGGACTTTTACCTACTGCATGAAAATTTTAGAAATAAAAAAGATTGAAACTACCTGGAAATTTTAAAGTGGCACATATTCAATAAAATTTTATATGAAAATAGAAACAAATCTATAAATCAAATAATTAGGAATATGTTTTTTACATTACGAGGTTAATTGTTTCTGTAGTTTTCCTTATCTACCATCTGATATTAGCAGATCTGACTTCAAATATATATGACTGAGTACCTAACTAAGAACTCAAGTCGCCGGCTATCTTCGCAAAAAGATAAAAGAGACATAGTTTGTATTATATTTTTCAATTCTGTCAAAGCTCTTAACCGTAGGTAAATAATTTTGATGTTTCAAAAAAATCGAAAAAGTTAACATATCAATAAAATCGTTTTTCAAACATAAATAGCAATTTAGGTACCTATTGTTAATAAAAGATAAATAAGTAGGGTAAGTGGAGGACAGTTGGACCGGTAGGAGAGACGGACCACTGTACATAATTCCAGATTTATTCAGCAGATGACGCTTCGTCGATGATGTTAAATTTCGTTAGAGGGCATTATGCAATAGTAATCGGTTAGAACGCGTTAGAGCGAAAACTAAATGAAAATTAACAATTTTTTAAAATTTTCGGGTTGGAAAGTTTTAGGTGACTAGATTTGTGAAGATATTGTGACTCGTGGGGTAAGTAAAAAGTAAATATTTTTAAGTTTCACATAATTAGTTGCCTAAAGAATGTGTATAACCTAATAAATAGTTTATCTAACGTTATACATGTCGTAAATATACAGTGAACCTTCTCTCCTGTATGTGTGTAGGATAGACGGTCCATTAAGTGACATTATTTCTCAGTTTGCTGAGGTGCCTAATGAATATAAAAGAAAACAAGTTGCTCATCCCAGAAGCCATTGGACTGAGGGAAATTTGCAAGAAGTAATTGGAGCAGTGATACGCTGACCACAATGATAATATTTTGCTGTGTTTGCCGCCACATACTACACATTATTAACATACGTTGAATCGTGCGTTTTTTAAATCCCTAAAGACGCATTATTATAATGCGTGCAACCGTTTTGTGAAATTGGACGCTTCTCGTGAACAAACTAAGCTGCAACTTGGAAAAAAATGTAAATCATCCAATCCAAGCAAGAAAGAGTACAAAAAAAATTCAGAAGAAGAGAATGGGAAGAAAACACTTGTAAAGCAAAAAAGAATTGCAAACTATTGGCCTCTTTTGACACCGATTTAGGAGAAGAAGACGAAGAAGGTGTTTTTAATGACGAAGAAGAAACTGAAGATGAACTAGAAGACTATGAAAATTAGTGAAATGAAGATCACAAGACAAAAAAAAATGATTATTGCATTGAGTGCTTCATATGTGGTCGATGGTTGTAAGAGGGGTGTACATCCTTCTTAAATATGTGTGTCTTGTGTGGCAAACACAGTGCCAAGGAAAAATAGAGATAAATAAATGGTTGTCCATCTCTCCTCGTAGGCATGGCCCGTCTCTCCTACAATGTAGAGGAGAGGTGGACTTTCGCAGAGTTGTAGTTTTTAATTTTTTTTTATCAAATGCGATAGATAATTAGTTATGTTTATGCAACAAAAATGATTCTTAAAGAATTTTCATTCTAACCATTATTTTTACATTCATATAACATTCATAAGTAAAGAGTTATATTTGGGTTATTGAAATGTGGTCCCTCTCTACTCCACTTACCCTAAGTACTTATAGATTCCTACATACCTATATGTATGTACCTACATTATGAGTTTATTCAACAATTTTGAAATTTATTAGTAGATATATTTATAGGTAGATATCTGACTTTTCAAGCAGGATACAGAATACACGAAAATTTAAATTAAAATAAGTATTATTTTAATCATTTATATGAAAATATCTAAATTATATTGAATTATACCGAATGTATAACAAAAAAATTATAATTATATTCTTCCAAACTTCCTATGTAGGTATGTTTCATTAAAAAAAAATTACTCAAAAAAAATTATTTAACATAACACAAGAAATTTCATATTGAATATTTCATAACCATAAACTATCCTTTTGCTGAATTTCAATTCTTAGTATTCTCATTTGTCCTATTCATTTACTTAACACGTAGTCTTGAATACGCTTTCGCTTTGGATTCTGGACCCTGCACACATCACCGTTGCAAATGTCAATAGTCCCCAGTTAAGTCTTATAAAGTAGAAAAATTACAAGACAGATCAGCATAAATCTCTTGTTAAAATAAGGAAAGAACCAAAGAGAGAGCCAATACCATTCGTGAGCATGAAAAAGGGGCAGACAATCGTTAAATAGGCGGAGCATGTTGATTTGTGGTAGCCATTTTGTCAAATAGTGGTGTTTTGTTAGATGCCTTATCTCATTGGTAGATCTCCCACCTCTTCGGCAGAATTATTTTCAACACATATATGCATCTCCTATATTTGTTACTTTCTGATGGTCTGAAACGAATCTAACAGAAATTAAAACAGGAGTATTAAGTTGATTCAATGTTCGTAATGTCATGAACGTTTTCATATATTTAGAATAAACAGTTACTCTGAATATCCTGCGAGAATTCTTCATCTTAAGATACAAGAACGGTAATAATATTGCACAATTTCTGGTATAAAACAAATATTTGGGGAAGTCTAATGACCAAATTAAATTGAATAATAAAATAAGCAGCCTAGCACATATAGACTGAAATTGAAACGTCTTTCACCTTTGTGTTCCCGCCTTCCTAGGAGGCTCCACCCAGGAGCCGAAAGGTTTCCAATTGAGGCCTTTATGAGGGCGGAAACTACCGAACGATTCCGAAGTGGTTGCCAGGGGAAACGCTTGGTTCCTACGTTCCTACGCTTAGTGCGCCCGTGTTTGTCGTGGTGAAGATACGTTGTTATTGTGTTGTTGATGTTAATGTTTTTTATGTAGAAATGACAGCGTTAGTTTGGAAATAATAGTGTTATTCGTAATACTTTTTAGACTGCGATATTATAGTGGTTGTTTATATTTGTAATTTGGATTTGACTTTTAATAAGGTAGGATAAAGCTTTTATTCATATTCCCTATGAATGTCACTTGAAGAAAATAGAAATAAAAGTCATACAATTAAATAATTACCACGAACATGTTGTATCGGACGTAATGGCGACTAGTTTAATTGTTAACAAAAGGGAGAGTGAATGTTTTATTATAGGTACTTACCAGTCTACTTTGGAGGTGCTATAAAGAAAGAAGTAACTATAATTAGGTGCACTGATTTTGGAAGTCATTATATTTGGTGGTATATAGAATAATACGCAGTTTATTACCTTTCATTTATTCGCTATGGGTATTAACCATAATCTGATGGGATAAAAGAATATTATTGTCATTATCATACCTACCACAAAATGGGACAGTTGTTTCATACTAACAGTGTTATACTGGAACCAAATTTTCAATGGGAAATATGAGAAAATTTCAGGAATATAATGATCTTTTAAAACAGGCTAAAATGATTTCTTCCTTATTAGACTCTCTTATCTATAATATGTAACTAGGATCAATAGGTACTTCTGCGGTACAGTAAAACAGGTTGTTCAACTCAAAATTTCATTTCCAGTACCTAACCTCTACTATATTTGTTTTTAGAGAAATATACGATTCATTAATTTGCGTAAAAAATATGTATTTAAAATCTTCATTTTAATTTCTGATGTTTCGTTCTTTACCGGCTGTTGAAGTCTCCATAGTAAAGCTCATTTAAGCTATTGATTTTGTATGATACATTCACAACTACCCGGCCGCTGTGATGCAAATATCTAGATACTTTAAAGTTAATGTTAGGAATGTATATTTTCTTGGTAGATGAGCTTTATTTTATCCATGCATTTTTTTTATCGATTTAAGGAACCATAACTATACAAATTTGATGTGAATTAATTTATTCATGCCAATTACTCATGCCAAATGAGATAAGATACATAATATTCGTCTCTATGTCTGAATCTTTAGTGTGTAGGTAATGTTTTCAGGTTTTCAAAGATTAAAAAATTTAATAACAATTACCTACCTAATCGTCATTGCTGAAAAAAATTTATTATATTGAATTTGAAATTATAATAGGATAGGAATTTTTAAAAATTCCCTTGCGTAAAAATATTATATTCATCAAATCAGGATGTTTTACAAAGGTATAATTAATTTATATGTAAATAATAATCAACAGATAGGCATTTATAAATTAATGAGAGTAGGTACCTACCTAGTTATTAATTTTTTTTAGAATTCTTCAATGATAAATATGATTTTTGCAAATGTTTTCTTACACAAATTTTAGTTTATTACGAAAAATAATGGAAGAGTACCTACCTATGAATATATAAGTCTATTCTAAAGTTATCAAGTAGGTTTGAAACAACTTGTTTCAATGAGTAGATTCACCTAAAACATGAGAAACTTGTTTCAGAAGTTCTCCCACAGTTTTATAATTACAAAATTGATTTACTAGGGACGGTTTTAATTAATTTAGGTACTTGTTAAATTGCAATGCATGTGAGTAATTAATATTTTTATATTTAAAGAACCGTAACTTGGGGCTACTTTGCACCGATTTTTACATCAAATTTATGAAACGCATGAGAACTTCCATGTAATGATAAGAGAAGATTTTGGTAATAGGTAGCTCTAGTATCGTGAAAGAGGTTGAATGAACATGTGTAATACTTATTTGCGGTTTCAACCGATGAATTATTTCATTTTTTTAAATTGGAGTAATGTCTCCTCATAGGGGGAGGATACTTTACACCACTGTTTTAAATACATTGAAAATCGTAATTAAAATTGCTTCTGGGGTAAAGTAGGAACATTGTAGAATTGATATTACATCACATTATATTCAAAATTGAAGCACTTGATAGTACACGAGAATTTTAGTAAATTTTATTTTGAATATAGTGTATCGTATGTTGCGCCATACATTTTCACAAGTGAAAAAAATTTCTGAGTTCTTGCCACGTGCACTGCCAGCTCTTGATTTATACAGGGAGATTCGTGTTTCCACTCAGAATACATATAAGAGCAGGCGGTTGTCTATTACCTAGTTTGGAGTATCTTTATTCATCGGCGTTGCAAAGTAACCCCTGAAGGAGCAAAGTAGCCCTTAGTTACAGCATGTATTTAGGTACTTATATCAACTTTAAACTTGTATATACCTAATAAATTCCATTAGATTTGTGAATATCGTATAAGTATATTAAATAAACAAAATACCAAATTACACTTCAATTGATTCGACTTTTAGTTATTCAAAGTAATGAAATAGGAACCTTATATGTTATTATGAATAACAAGGATATCGTAAATGCACATATCCTTCTTTTCACTTTTTTTTAACCTAATCTCAGATACAAAGCCAGCTTACTACGCATGTCATGGTTTCTAACTAAGTTCACTTCGGATCAAATGTTAAAATTAAGTGAAATTGATTTCATTCCACTTCAGAGATACTGGTATAGATATATAGATAAATTTATTGACCTAGATCAAACATGTTCTTATGTCAAATTAGTAAAGATTATTTGTTCAAACAAATCGGTTGAAGATATGAGTCGAAATCTATGTTGATATCATGATTATAAGGCATATCTATAGCAAATTCGAGATAATACTTCTATAAAACAAAATAATTAGGGAATAACAAAGGATAATATAATCTGACGGAATTTGATCTGATGGTGAAATAAATTGAAATTTTTTCCAAAACATATTGTACTTACCTTTTCATAGGTATATGATAAAGTGCACATATATATATATATATATATATATATATATATATATATATATATATATATATATATATATATATATATATATATATATATATATATATATACCTCCAATTATATAATAAATATTTTTTCGAGTTCTCTGCATCGTCAAATAATTAATTAATTTCCAAGTATTTTTTTTATTTTACTTGAATTTGTTACTTTACTTAATATACCCATGAATGTAGATATTTGTGAGTGATCGAAAAAAATGGAGTCTGAAGATTATGATGCCCATTTTCTAATATTCTGAAGTAGATTTATTATAATATGATCTTCTGAAGTTAGGTATAATGACAATGAACAAATAAACTTAATATCTTAGGTATATCTAATACTAGAAAAACCAAAATTAACATAATGTATTACCTAGAAGTTTTTCAGTTATTTTCCTTTATTATATGAAAATAATACTTGTTACTTATTTAACGAAGCATCGATATGTTTATAAATCTCCTTTTTCAAACGAATATATAATGTAAAAATCTACCCAAAAATAGCAGTTTGTGTGAAACTACCTGCCTTACCTATAAAGTCGATTTATTAACTTGTTCTTAAGTTGTAAAAAGTCGACAACATGTCAACCGTACATCTTTATAAAATTTATAGAGGGTTTTTCTCATTTAATTAGAATTTATTGCACTTGAATTTTTATTATCAAAATAAATGCAGATATCTCAGCCAAAGCAGTTTTACGGAGAATGAAATCAAAAAAGGAATAAGATTTGTCTGTTTCGTTGATTGAGTGTTGAAATTTCACTGTTTTCGCAAATATTAGGTACAAAAATATAACAAAATAACTGGCTAAGTATTTATAAATTGGTCGAAGAAAATACGTGAAGGGCTTCATATTTCCCCGTTAGAAAAACATGCTTAAAATATACCTAACACTACTAAAATAGTAAATTATGAAGTAATCGTGTTTGGGCAAAAACTAATAGGTACTGTTTTGAGATTTTCAGATCATGCCCACTATACAGCGATACTATACTTTTACTTAAGATAATTTTAACTGAAAATAATTTTTGGTTTACCCTTGAATTGTTATGATGTTTCAATTCTTATCTCACACTATAGATGTAGGTAGTAGGCATCTAATGTTATTACTCTATTTATCTAGTATATGTATCTATTTATACTCAGGTACTGCAGAAATAATTTTTGAACAAGATGATTCAAATGTCTTTTTGTGTGCTTTTCATCTCAGTTGTAGATGTTCAAGTGCGATAAAAACTTATCCAATAGATTCAAATTGAACAGAAATTCGATAAACTTAGATAAGCTCAGCTAACAACCACTCCATAATGATAAAACGTTTTGTTTCAGATTGCGTGCATCATTCAACGTAGTTGGCGCTGTCCGTCGCATAGCAGTCGGGATAAACAAACGACTATCGACGAAGCTCAGAACTATCAGTTTGGCATTTCGGTTGCGCATATTAGAGTCGACCTATTCCCGTTATGAGGATCAGACAGCGTATCCGGGACTTTTGACTCATTGTCCGTGTTTTTTTTTTCGCGTGTGAAGTGAGGTTAGAACTATCGATACACAAATGATCATGGAGATGACGATGCCGAACGATGCCGCAGTCGGCAGGTGGTACGAACCGCCGAGAACTGGTACCACCGGTAGTCCTGGACAAGGAAATATGGAAGGAGGTTCTAGCGCAGAAATAAACAGTAGTGTTGCTGAGCATATGGGGGCGTTTTTTCTGGATCCTTCGGGAACGCAGAGGGCAGCTAGGTATTACCACCAGAGTATGCATTCGCCGTATGGAGCAGTAGCAAGCCACGGTGAGGTTAACATCTTTAAAAATTAGTTTGATATAGTCCAATGAAAATTCTGTTTCGAAAAGGTTGCCAACATTGGCTCGAAATAGTAGTTACGCGATATCAAAAAATTATATCATAAATCTAAAGTATTGAATTGCTTCTGAGAACTTACAATCAATTCACAAGTATGCCTAACATTTATGAAGGTTTGAAATCCTATATTTATGGAAATATAGACTTTGTTATATCGACCAATTGTATAAATAGGAGAAATCAATGCTCCGACTTTTCAGAAATTGAAATTCTGCCTCAAGTCTTTGAAATCAAATTAGCTGGTAAGCTGAAAATTCATAATACATTATCTGGCAGTCAATTGAGTATTTTTTTGAATCTTCAAAGTGACATACCTGCCTATTCCATCATTTTCTAAAATATTTTGTAATCAACTCATGTAAGTAGTCCTGTATTTCCTGTGTTTATTCTTATTTTAGTGAATTTATTCTATGCATTGAAGTAGAAAGTAGGACCTATGTCTGATACCGGTCTTCTGATTGTATTTTCTACTCATTTTTATGTACAAATTCTTAACTCTCCATTTGGAGGGGCTGAAGAATCCACAAAAACCTATGAATAGCATATCCCTCATATCAAATAAATTCATGTACCACGATCAACTGAATTAGTAGTGGCCATAGGTCGAATATCCTCAAAAAGGCTTAAAATTTCAACATAAAACATGCTGTGGCAAAATAATTCAATGAAAACCCGCATGGTGCCCTTCACTTCATTAACCCAATTTACGTACCAAATTTCAACTGTCCAACTTAATCAGCAGAAGCTGATGAAGACATGAAATGTCTACATAAAAATTAAGGTGGATAAGGAGACTGGCTGAAATCATTACCGTACAGTTTTCAATATCAACTCAATCAGATAAGGAATTATAGTTATTTTGTTCAATCTGGATGAACTATGAACGTGCGCGAAATCTCAAGACCCAGGAAAAATAATAAATTTACGTAAAAATCGTAGCGGTAAGAGAGACAAAATTATATCACCAAAAGACCCTTCTCTAGCATCAACTCAACCCACGAACACATTGTTGACCCTCTAACTATTTGGAGAAGGTTGGTGTTGCAAAAACACTTCGAAACCAGGTTGTCTTCAGCTCCATGCTCCTTCCAAAGAGCTCTTCAGTACTTTTCGATATGCTGTTCATAATTATTTTCCAAATATTTTGCCTGCAATTGAAAAAATTTATGCTTATGCACCTCCCCTCCAATCTTTCGCCTAATGTTTAAAGTTGAAAAAATTTTACTGAATTTATCCAAATTTTGACAATTTAAATCTGCTTCTGGAAACCCCCAGATAAAAAATTTTAGCTCATATTATCTGTTCGAGATCCACGAGTTCTAAAACGGATATCGGGGAAAATAGGACTAATAAATTTTATTTTTCAATATTTCCATAAATATCAATTTTCCATAAATATCGAGGTTGTCGGTAATCTTATATTCTCCCTTTGATACTATTATTAATACTTTGATTACTGTAGATCGTTTTTCTAAAACATTTGAAACTAACACATAGCTTCATCTGGTTTGATAATAGTTCAATAATCAATTGAAAACAGTATTAATTATTCAATGGTTTCCTTCATATTAAGAAAAAAGGATTCCCTCATAAATAAGGAATAATACCTTAAAAGCCTGTCATTCATTATTTTATAGATGATGGAGAAATAATGAATGTCTCTTAATGGAAGTACTAAAATAGCATGTAACCACCCGTGTAATAGTAAAATTCTTGTCTTATAGGTTATGCAAGTATCCAATACCGCCCAGTTATTCTTAAAAAGGTGGAAATTACATAGAATTTACTAAAGTTCCTGCTTTTTTTTTCTCCAATAAGTAGTATATACCAGATTCAAAATTTACTCTAAATTCTCATAACATTGTGTGTTATTTCCTTCCATAAAATTTTATTTTCTTCCATGAAATTATGTGTTCACTAATTAATGAGCAGATTATCCCTTAGAACTTCAGATATACTTATTAGACGAAAACGAGTTTGAATCACTCAGTCGATATAACCTTATAAAATTAATTAATTTTAATATACGAAATACTGATATCACTTGAAAGATTTAAACCTAATCAATTTTTGTACACCGTTGTGGATAAATTTCATAAAAATTTATTCATTAAATTTTCTCATTATTCCTTTGATAATAATAGATAGCATACAAGGACAGCATTAAGATTTTGATCTAAGTTCTGAACCTAATCAAAAAGAACACGTGCCAGTCGAATGAATGAAGTTTTTAAAAATTGAATATTAAATTATACTTTTTCATATTATTCAGTACCTATAAGATATGGCGATTCTGATATTTTTTTGTTATACCTATGTACTGTAAATATCTGCAACCATACTTACTTATTCTTGTTTACTTATGTACTAAGCCATCATTTAATTTTGAATTTCTCTTGTTTTTATGGAAATATTCAACATAATTCAATTTCAAATTATGTCGATTATTGAAATTGTTACTAAAGTAAATTAATTCGATATTGAAGATTATTCACTTGAATAGTTTTGTGCCTTATCTTAAGTGACGGAGTTAGATGATAAGAAGATGTTTATTCAATACTTCAGATATTAAAATTCGTTGTAATTGAAAGATCTTTGAAATCCCATCCGTGTTCAAGGGCAACATTTTCAATTTACATATATTTTTTCACGAGCAGATGACAAGTATAAGTCTTTTAAAGTAGGTACCACGATAGCTTAGGTTTTTAAATATGATAGAGTTTTGATAAAAATGTAAATGACGAAAAGTGCCAAGAAGAAACTTTTTGATGATAATTGATGAAAGATAAGGACTATAAATGAATATTTATAAAATAACCATGCCGTTTATACATAGAAATTATAGCAGTAATACTAAGCATATTTTTGTTTTATGATCGCTTTATTATTCGTATCATTATCTAAAAGAACTTATGTTCTAACTAAAGTTAAAAAAGTCTAAAGCTAGAGTTCCACCGGAGGAACATTTTTGTTGCTGTTGCGTGTTTCCGAAAATGTTCCAAAATGTTTCTAAATATTCCTTAAAATTTCTTTATGTTTCGGCAACAAATTTTGACTGTTTGTACTAGATACGATTCCATCGGAGGAACATGTTTGTTGTCGTTGCTTGTTTCCGTAAATGTTCCAAAATGTACCTGATTGTTCCTTAAAATTTCTTTATTTTTCGACAACAAATGTTGATTGTTTCTACTTAATAATATGCAACTATTAATAATTTTAGTTGCTTCAGTGGAAACAAGAAAATTACGTATGTTGTCATAAGTTTCTACCCTTGACAATTCAAGGAGAAACAATCAGCAACAAAATGTTCCTCAATGCTCCTTCGATGGAACTGTAGCTTTTATCAATCAATCAATCAATCAATCAATCAATCAATCAATCAATCAATCAATCAATCAATCAATCAATCAATCAATCAATCAATCAATCAATCAATCAATCAATCAATCAATCAATCAATCAATCAATCAATCAATCAATCAATCAATCAATCAATCAATCAATCAATCAATCAATCAATCAATCAATCAATCAATCAAATAATTTATTTCCATTATACATACATTTACAAATGTGTGGAAAGCGTCAAATATATACAAATCACAATTTCAAACTAAGAAAACATTAGGAAAATACTCCTCCAAAGAATAAAACATATTCGTCAATAGATACTGCTTCAACTTCCGTTTGAAGCAAACCGTACTCCCCGCCTCCCTGATTTCATAGGGCAGGTGATTGTAGAGTCTTGGACCTAAACAGTTTGCGGACTTTCTACTTATGTTGAGCCGTTGGAATGAAATTTCTGGCGCGTGTGTTCTTCTCGTGTATATTTTTGTTCTTTAGAAATTTGCCCCTATTAAGATGAACATATGTGCTCAATTCCATCAGAAATAATCCGAACAGAGGCAAAATCCCATAACGTGCAAAAAGACCCCGGCAAGAGACTGTACTGCTCATGCCCTCTAAAGATCTCACTATGCGTTTCTGACAGATGAATACGTCCGCAGCACCTGAGGAAACGCCCCAAAAGCAAATGCCGTATCTCAGTCTAGAGTGAACCTCAGCATTATAAAAATTTATTAGTTGTGGCAGCGTTAAAACCGTTCTCAGATTTCTCATAAGATATGATACACCCGAAAGCCTACCACAAACATCACCACAATGCTTCTTCCAGTTTAGATTTTCATCCATCGTTATTCCAAGGAACTTGGCATGCGACACACCAGATAATCGATCTCCATCAATGATCATTTCAAATTTATCCACTTTTTTTTGTACATTTCTATACTGGACAATTTTAGTTTTGGAAACATTCAGTAATAGTCGATTTTCATTGAACCAGCTCAAAACGCCACTCATATTGTCTTCACACTTTTTACTAAGTTCCTCACCAGTCCCTGAGACAATAAAGGATGTATCACCCGCAAAGTAAGTGTCGCAAATGCCCTCACCAACCACATTTGTTAAATCATTCATATATAGTATGAAAGGCACTGGGCCAAGTACTGATCCCTGTGGCACTCCAAGTTCAATCTCATTTACCCCCGAGTTTGCAAAACTAACCTCCCTTCCATTATCATGTGGTACTGAGACAAACTGCTTTCGCCCTTACAACGAAAAGCAGACTATAGATTTTTTCTTTTAATTGTGTCTTCAGACTTTTGATGATATTTTTATGAAGTCTTCTCGTAAAGATCTAAATCTACAGTCTCGTGAACTAATTTGTTTCAAAGTGCTTATAATAACCGTAAGTATTCAAAATCCGAACTCTTCAACAAAATAATTTTCGAGCCAACTAAAATTTCAAGTGAATTTCGGAATAGTTAAAATGACATTTGCATTGTTGTGTTGATTTCCCGTCATTAGTTAATGTATTTTATTGTTATTCAAGTTTGGAGAACTTGTACCGGCACTAAATACCTCGGATATTCGGGTAAAATTCCCGGAATTTCCTTGTAACAGAATACAGAGAATCTTAAATTTCTAGGTATCTACTTGCATAAGGAATTCATAAGTGTGAAGGAATCTTATTGATTTCATTGTTTGTTTTATCGTTGAATATTTACAGTACCTACCGGAAATAGTATATGCTCAAACATTTCCTCACTGATGAGGATACAAGCATCATATCCATCGTTCCATAGAGAAGTATTAACTAATTTAACGTCGAATCTATTGGCAGTACTGATATAATAAAACTATAATTTCATTGAGAATCAATAATAGAATAGAATAGAAGTTTATTGATCCTTTAAGACAACTTTATATTGTGTAGGATAAGTCATAATGAACAATGAATATACAAAAATATAATAAACAAAATTTAATTTATATAGTACTACCTATATCCGAATCACCAAAGTACTCTGCCATACTATTGCACGCCTTTAACAGCAATAAAGATTTAACTCCCCTCCTGAACAATTTAATACCCTGTGACTTAAAATTTGATGGTAAATGATTGAATATTTTTATACTCTCGAAAGAGAGGGAGTTTTCATATTTTGCTGTTTTATGCTTAGACTGTTTCTAGTTGAATACTCATGATTACAATTTAATCTAGCACAAATATCCTCATTCTCTTTAGCATACAATAAGCATCTGTAAATGTACAAACAAGGCAGGGTTAGAATACAATTTTCAATAAAGATGGCCTTACAAGATGTACGGGGTTGAATATTAAATATTAGGCGAACAATTCGTTTCTGAGTAAGAAACACCTTATTTATCTCTGAGGAGCTGATCCAAAGCAGAATATTATAATATTAATGACTGTATACAAGACTATGATAAACATTAACAACAGAAGAGATCGGCAACATACTTTTAATCCTACTTAAAGCATAGAAAGCTTTACTAAATTTATTATTCAATTTATCAATGTGATCATGCCATTTTAATGTATTATCTATGTGGACCCCTGAAAATTTTATAGAGTCCTTGGAATATATAGTGGTATCTAAATATTTCAATTTCAATCGCCTACAACTAGTGTTTTTCAATCCGAAATGGATACATTCAGTTTTTCCAATATTAAGTATTAGGGCATTTGAACTTCACCAGTTATTAAATATTTCCGTAATTATATTACATGTCGCCATCAACTCCTCATATGTTTGTGCTTTCACTACAATGGAGGTATCATCTGCAAATATATAATGATCTTACCGTTTTTAACGTAACTAGGTAAGTCATTTACGAACAACAAAAATAATAAGAGAGGACCAAGTACTGATCCCTGAGGCACTCCTAGCTCGCTAGGAAATTTTTGCGACCAACTATCTTTAATTTTGACGACTATTTCGCGTTCTGAAATATAACTACGAAGCCAGTCCAAAAAAATACCTCTAAACCCATGGTTGTATAGTTTGTTGGGCTCAACAATAGATAGATATATTCGCCTCTTGAATAACTACTCGGCACATCCTCTAAATATTGAAACTAATGTTAAGTGAGGAAGATGAGTATCACAAATGCATTTTTGTCCATAAGCTCGAACTCGAGGAACATTAGTAATAATATGTAAATCACGAAGCAGGCTTGAGTATGACTCTAGTGTTAGGCTAGCAGATATACAGAATAGTTGAAATGCCATAATAATCGAAAAACACACTCTACATAGTTCAGCAACCCTCTGCATGAATAGAAACCACAAATTCTCGAACATTTGATCTGAAAGTATGTAATCTATCTGTTTTGAATTTTCTATTGAACATATGATGGTAATAGTCTATGATATATTTGCCTCTTTGATGATGAACACTCGGGATGCTGTAAATATTTCAACTATTGGTGAGTGAGTAGGTACGGTGAGTATCACAAATGGCATTCTTATCCATAAGCCCGAACTGGAGAAACATTAGTAATAATATGTAAATCACGAAGCAGGCTTGAGTATGACTCTAGCTTTACATCATCTTCCTGATAATGAATTATGGTAGTGATACTACCTGTCGTGTCCTTCAATTGAAACACTTCAGGAATGTCATATTGAATTTTTCCCAACTTTCACACGCCAATGAAAAAAGACAGCCGGTGAGGTTCAAAATTTGACAGCAAGCAGCCGTGTGGGTCATCCGTTGTCGGGTTTGATTTAAATTCGATCCGAGTTCAGGCACAATATATTCCCAGAAGCCGAGCAGGACCGTATTTGGAAAACGTCCCTATTGTGATGATGCTTGAACGTGATTCTGAGCAAGTTAAAACTGTTATTTATGTTGAAAATAACTATAGTGCGAATGGAAAGTAAATACGATTGATTTTCCATGAGAGTTTTAGAGCGTGTATCGATTATACTTTCTCTGTTGAATAATTTAAAATAAATTGGCCAAAAATTCGTTGAATGTAAATCCAAGTTGAAATTAAACGGTAATCCTCGAAAAAATTTCTTTTTTCAAAGTCTTGTTCTTGAAAAATATACGACGAAGAGATGATCATGTTGCTCCATATGCAAAACAAGACTTTATTATTATTATATATATATATATATATATATATATATATATATATATATATATATATATATATATATTCATATTTATACACACACACACATATATATATATATATATATATATATATATATATATATATATATATATTATCTATATATATATATATATATATATATATATATACCTATATATATATGACCGAAGCCGGTTTTTTGGTTCATTTAAAAAATCTTACGATTATATATTTTTATATTTTCACTTACGTTTCGGTCTGTTGCTTTAACCTTCATCAAAACATGTGGATCAATATGTTATCATTACTAGAATAAAAGGAGAATTGACAATAAAATATATCAAAAATCTCAAACAGGCTTAACTTATCACATATTGAAACATAAATTATAGCAGTAGTATTTTATGAACATAGATGTTAAATAATAATAAATTATAGTATTCTAGGAATATAGATATGACCATATATTTAGTCTCGGCCACTGTTATATGAAGAAGGATGATAAGTGAAACAAATAAAATACATTTTTTTACCACAGCATCTAAAGAAAATATAAGAAAACGTTCTTATGCAATACTGGAAAAACTTTCAGTGTGGAAAAACGAAAAAAAAAATCTCAGCGTTCTATAAACATAGCGCCCGACCCACCGGTTCGAAAAGCCTACGTTCGTTAAAATCGGTTCGATGGTTCCAGAGATTAATTGATACAAACATACGCAAGCTGAATTTTTATATTTGAGAATATAAGTATATGCTTCATTTTGTGTATGGTATTTCACTCACTAACAAAATGCCATTTCCATTGAACGCATGACAAGATGTATAAGAAGAGATGGAGTATTTTCTGGTTTTTCTCTAGGATATCATAATTTTGGGTAAACTACTATCTACCTACATACTTAATAATAAACTAGGATTTTCGCTTGAATATCGGTTGACTAACATCTTGTCAACCTTAGAAGATGACAATATCAAGAAATACATTTATGGAAGAAGAATCACCCTTTGAAATACACAACGACAAATTTTTCAATTTCAATTCTTTAGTTTGTATTTGAAAAAAATACTTCTCGAAACGTTTAAGTGTTTCGATTACATCTCAAAACAGTAGGATAATTGAAGTTTTTCTGGTGTGAAAAGGCGATTTAACTTGATGCATTCCCTAAATATTTCCTTTAATTCTTGACAGAACGGCCTTGATTTATTGTTTATTTCTCAAACTTGAGGTGTCTTATGATCGCAATAATTTTATCCAATTAACTATAAAACTAGTTATTTATTCCAAAGATCACTCATCAAGATATTCAAATCGGAAATTCCCAAATGATATCTTCGGTAAAATCGAAGTCCAGTGAAAACTTACATCTGAACTACAGCTACCTCGAATACCTAGCTGACAAATGACACTTATCAGATCGACGATTTTCATATCGGATGTAGATATCTTTTTTCTTCATTTCTCAACTCATTTCAGAACTATTTCTCACAACTCGTTGATTGCTCGCTTGATTATAATTCCAGTGTTGATTGACGTTACGTTTCATTTCGACTAAATTAATATTTAAAGTCAGGTGTCAACCGAGATTGCCATCAACTAAACTAAAGTAACATCGTATTTTATCGGTAGGTTTCAAAGACAAATCAACTAATCAAGAATTAGTTCTGGCAAATTAGATACGTGGAGAATGTTACAATGAGTACTTGCAATACGTCTCCGGAATTTGTAATGCCATCATTTATGCATGATTTTTATTTATACTTCATATGCAGAAGGAGTGTCTACAATCCTATTGGTCCTTGCTTTCAATACTTGGTGAACGTTCAGTTGATGGAAGGGGAAATTTAGTTTCTATCTGGTCAATATCGCTCGTTGTTCTAGAGTATCATATTGAACAATTTAATGTACCAAGCTCTTCATTATAAATATTTCTTATAGAGCATCATTTCTCAACCTTTCAGGAGTGGCAGCCCTTTTTTCGATCATAATATGCAATAATAATATATTTTGAGTTTTTCAGCTCTAAAACTACGACCAGTAGTTTAAACTTTACAAATTACAAAGAATACGGGAATTTATTGACATTTGGCAACACTTTTTAATTAATATTTCCTCTTGGATATGCTCTAGCCCCCCCCTTTATTTGTTCTCGAGACTTCCTAGGGGGACAAGACCCACAGGTTGAGAATATTATATTCATAATATTCTATAAAACTTTTTCAATTGTTTTCCTAAGTAGATCTTCTGTAGAATGACTTTTTCTGTAAAAACTCCTAGCGGTAAAGAAAACTTCTCGTCATAAAAGGTTCATAATAGTGAAAACCTATTTTCGATCATAGTTTTCATCGCATCTTCAGCTTCAGCAATAAAATGTATACAATAATAATATATTTTGAGTCTTTTGGCTCTAAAACTACGACCTGTAGTTTAAACCTTACAAATTGCAAAGAATACGGGAATTTATTGACATTTGGCAACACTTTTAAATTAATATTTCCTCTTGGATATGCTCGCGCCCCCCCTTTATTGTGTTCGAGACTCCCTAGGGGGGCAAGACCCACAGGTTGAGAATATTATATACATAATATTCTATTACACTTTTTCAACTGTTTTCCTAAGTAGTTCTGTTGTAAAATGACATTATCTGTAAAAACTCCTAGGGGTAAAGAAAACTTCTCATCATATAAGGTTCATAATAGTGAAAAAGTAAATTAATACTCACTCTCAAAAGGAAACAAAAATCAGTTATTGGAATGTCAAGTCTTTTTTCGGCTCTAAAACTACGACCTGTAGTTTAAACCTTACAAATTGCAAAGAAAACGGGAATTTATTGACATTTGGCAACACTTTTTAATTAATATTTCCTCTTGGATATGCTCCCGCCCGCCCTTTATTGTGTTTGAGACTCCCTAGGGGGGCAAGACCCACAGGTTAAGAATATTATATTCATAATATTCTATTACACTTTTTCAACTGTTTTCCTAAGTAGTTCTGTTGTAAAATGACATTATCTGTAAAAACTACTAGGGGTAAAGAAAACTTCTCATCACATAAGGTTCATAATAATGAAAAAGTAAATTAATACTCACCCTCAAAAGGAAACAAAAATCAGTTATTGGAATGTCAAGTCTTTTAGACTTTGACAAATTCGAACCAATCATAACATTTATAGAAAAATAATAATTAATTAGGAATAATTCGTCTTAAAACTAACAGACATTGGTACAGCTGCATGATGCAGAACGATGCACAATATTTTCACAAATAAGGGGAAGAATAAATTTAGTATTACTACAAGTTTTACCACTTCATAAATAAAATTTGGTTCAATACAAATATTGAACTGTCAGCTCTAGCGACTAGTTCAATGTTCTCGAAAAATACACCGTTGGGTACTTAGGTCTTGGAAAGAGCTTTGTAATGATGTGCTTGCTGAAACAACAGTTTCCTGGGGTAACATAGCCCCCAAAGGGGTCTATTTCTCTGTGGCACACCATATTCTTCCTATATCGGATAAAATGCTCGAGTAGAATTACACCTTATCATGGAGTTTTTAGTGAGGTTAGATCGGTCACGGCTATTCCGGAAGGTCACTTCAATTAGCCTTAGGGGTCAAAAAGTTACTTTTGTGGGTACTTACTTTTTAGGTAAATGCATTGTTGATACTTGGAACTGGCCATTTAAGTTCCTCATGTGTAACCCTATTTCGCCTGGAATATCGAGAAGCCTGCAAGTATACCAAGGGATGTGCAACTACTTCAATAAGAGGTGTATAACTTGAATTATTTTAGCTTCTCGGGTGTCTATGAACTCGAGATTGCATGCCGAGAACGATTAAGCATATCTGGATGTCATCCTGGTATTTTAATATTCCTACGATTACAAATTTCTGATCTATATACGCTTACGTGGAAGTTCCCGCATCACAGAATGGCTTATGCATTTATTTACATTACAAATAGTTTATAAAGTATGTGTTCAAATCTGTATTACAAAGAGTTCGTTAACGATGTAATATGATTTTCTATTTTATATGAAAAACAGTGATTATATACAGTGAATATAATTTATGCAAACAAAAACGGGTATGTTTTCAATCTCTGCTTGTTATGGAAGTTCTGCATAATGAACTGAATATTTTGTTTTAAATTCAAATAAATGTTTTCCTTTCATGTTGCAAAACACTGTGCTTACTGCTATATAATAAGTATAAGTACTCGATCAACTTGAAGAATATTTTTTTCACCATTATACTCACTGCAGTGAAAACATGCTTTGACATGTGGACGAAATATATGTTTAAATTAAATATATTTTTCGTCACAAATTGAATCTTGTCAATTCATGATTTATAAATATTTGAAAAACTAGATATTTGCACAGAATGATATTCTCAGAGAAACAATCGTGACAAGAGGTAGTATATCCTGAGTAACATCTCAATCAAATTGGGGTTTTATGTCGTAAACCCCATAAATATTTTTGTATTAGCATATCGGTATTAAAATAATAAAATGGATAAATAATCGATCTACTAATGGGTTGGTTTTGTACTCAGCAAGCGGAGTCGTACGTGGTTGAACGCGTAGTGGAAAATTACAGTGATCGATCCTTTATAGCCACTTATTATGCCGCAACTTGTATCGAAAATCTTTCTTTATGAAAGCGATAATATCTGTTATTATTTTTTTAATCGCAAATACGAATTCGTGTTTGGATATATATGCGAATTAAATCAATAGGATTCATTTCTTGTTAGTTTTTCTGCAGTTGAAAAGACGATGATCGCATGTGTAATTACTTTGTGTACAATAAATAGTTCGATTTTCATTGGAAAATATCAAAGTGACGAAATATCTAATAATCAATATCAGAAAATGAGTATATATATATATATATATATATATATATATATATATATATTTACATATAGGTATATATATATATATATATATATATATATATATATATATATATATATATATATATATATATAAGATATACACAATACACATATATATATATATATATATATATATATATATATATATATATATATATATATATATATTTAACGTTTGGTTCTTAATTGAATTCAATATCGTATAAAGTTGAATTAAATGGTATTTTTTGGATAACATTAAAGTTGACTGTGGAGTACCTCAGGGAACTGTCCTTGGCCTATTGATGTTTTCCTTGTATATGAAGAAGATTTTCCCTAATATAAATGAATGTTCTTTGCAGATATTTGCTGATGAATCTAAGCTTTATGTAAGT
Source organism: Cynegetis impunctata (assembly GCA_030704885.1). Classification (NCBI taxonomy): domain Eukaryota; kingdom Metazoa; phylum Arthropoda; class Insecta; order Coleoptera; family Coccinellidae; genus Cynegetis; species Cynegetis impunctata. The sequence goes on from JARQZK010004424.1 coordinate 64,083, forward strand.
GGTAGGGATATTAAGAAGTTGATAGAGAGCATAACCCTGTCAGCACCAGCAGTCATATTTTCTTGATATCCGTCAGTAAATTTATCATAGTGTTCTGATGTGTATTTTTTCCTTCTTGAAATGTGTATCCAAAATAATATTTTTCTGAAGGCTGAACTTGAGCTTATTTATTATTCTGTTAGTTTGTAATTGAATAAATCCTTTGAGAACACTCGATATTTTTATAAAAAAATGATGATTTCAATAAAGCGCCTGATTGTATTCATCCCAGATATTAAGCCTACAATATATCTCAATTTTATTTTAAAATGTAACGCTCTGTAATTAATGATTAAGTACCTGTCACTCAGAAAGCTGTACCTAATGAGAAAACGAAGAAAACAATATAGTACGAGCTGACGATATCTGGGCTGATAATATCCAATGCTGATATAATAAAGTGGATGATTTGGAAGTTTTATCTGACAATGATTTTTATGAAACAAAATTTGCATCCAATAAACCTAATCAAATATAAAAGATTAACTACGAACATCATTATAAAATCTTGTTTCTCATAGAGACTATACCAGGTGGTGGTTTTTCTGGGAAACTCCGCAATAGAACGATTTTCCTTCGAGGGGTAATCTTCAGATTGTGAATCTACAGATGTATACTCAGTTCCTTAAACGGGATGTATACCTCTTTAATAATTTTGTATAATACAAGTCATTTATTTAAAAACAGTTATTCAATCCCTGTTCAATTTTTTACCGATCATTCATCATGTCATATGCTACCACTATTCGATGATGAAGGTCTTCTGAAGAGGTTCATTCCATTTTATAAATAACATTTTTCAAATGACCCCATAAAAAAATTCAATGAATTTAAATCAGGTCATCTGGGAGGCCACTCAAAGAAACTCCTATCAATCCAGTGTTTGGTAAAATATTAATTCAACAAGTGAGTTACAAGGGCTTCATATTTGATGAAATAACTCATGAAATATTCAGAAAAATGCTTACAGGTTTTGTACATTAATTTTGAAACAATTTAATTTTAACTCGTTTGCGAAGAGCATAGAAATAAATACCTTTAAAATTCAAATTAATTTATATAAAAGTTCTAAGGCAACTTTTCAATGTAATTTTCAGGAATATAGTATAATATAAACCACTATTCATTTTAAATTTCACCAAAAGAGATTGCATGATTCACTTTGTGAATGATATAAATAATATAATATTCTAACATATTAGTTATTCAACAAAAATGTAGGTATAAATACATTCAGATTATTCATCTAAATGATTATTTTCATGTAATAGAATATTTCTGATTTCATAGTTAAATATGAATTTTCGTATCTCAAATCTTTGGACCCGATTCAAGATAAAGTTTGTTAGTAGCCAGATATTGTTCATCGAAAATATCAAATTCATATTCTGCTGGCAAATATTATACATTGCCTTAGTATCAGCTTTAGATAAAATCGATATCTGGGTAAATAAAAAGTAACAAAAATCAACATTAATTACTCGATGGAGATAAAAATTTTTCTTACGACATTTATACTTATCGTTATCAAGTGGTTTCGTGTATTGATTGAATCAATATTCATTTACATTACATTTTCTACTGAATTATATTATAAATTTTATTGTATCCTGAATAATTGCCGTCAATTCATATCGTATATATTATACCTATTCAAAAATGTATTTCAAAATTTTTAAATAATTCGTTGGATAGTTTTTCCTGATGTTTATAAAGTTATAATTCAACCAATTGTACAATTTGATGAACATTCATCAGTAACTAAATGAAATCCAAAAAACTTCTTCCAATGATGAAATTTCAACAGTATCTAGGCTATACTCAAACATCCAAAACGAAAATATGTGGTTAAATCGTCATTGTTCAGAATCATCATATGTTTCATTTATTCATTTCATTATTAAAGCATTAATAGATTATCCGAATATGGATGAGACATTTAGCAAAACAACAAGCTATGCATTGCAACCATATTAGATTATGCTTTAAAAAACATTCACAAATTATAATCACAAAACTAGATTTTAAGAAGAAGGTTTAGTAAGCTTCGAGATTCCAATTCTTCAGGATTCTTCTTCTGTGGAACTCAAAGTGCTCTGATGGTTATAAAAGATCCGGTCCGTTTGACCAAGACCAATTCAAGTGGGCATAGTAGGATTACAGGATAGCAAAGGAGGAACCTTAATGACCAAATCCCAAGTATCTAGGTTTTGTCCTGGCAGAATGCCCAGCATTTTTCTGAATTATATCCATAAGAGTTAGCTTTTGGACTTTAGGGCCAACCTATAAGTGACCTGCCGCTTTAGTGCACCAATTTCCGCCCATCTATAGATTATGCCTGATCTAGGAATACCAAAAACTCCATGAGAAAATGTCATCCGCATTTCGCCCAAGACAGTAAAAAAACCGTGCATGGCAGAAAAATAATCCCCTGCCTTAGTGAAGTGCTGTCGGACCACCATGTATGACGCACCGTTAGGAAGGTCTTTTCAATACCTATCCTACGGCGTCCATACAATTTGGATTGGCTCCTAGGAGCCAGTGGTTTAGTCAAACACAAAGAATTTTTCTATAAAACTGGAAGTTCAAATACATGCGATGGATTTTTATAAAGTGAATTGATGAATTGCTTGAATTAATTAAATATATGAAGATGGTATAATCTATTTCAACTAGAGATTGACACTAAAATTTTTCCTATTGTGACGCAAGTTTCACTTCTATCATAGCTTATTCAGACTAGTACTTCTGTCTTCAGCAGTTCGAAGAAGTTCTGGTGGATACTACATGCACAGTGAGATAAAATATAGTGTACTTAAAATATCTCTTGAAAATAAATGTTTTTCCGCAAACGTCAAAAAATGACGACTTTTTAAACCTCAGTTCTTAATGTTGAAGTTTGATTTCATAGACGTCATTTTGTTTTTACTTTTTTGTCCGGCCGTGAGCGTACAAAAAAGTGCACTTTTTTGTACGCTAACGGAAATTTCAAGAACGTCGGGCTGCGTACAGTTAGGTTCCGAATCCGACATAATGTAATCTGTAAGAAAAATTTTATATATTTTAATAAAACAAGTCATTTCTTAATACTCGGGTACTTACCAAAAACGCAGTCCTATAATGCCTAGATAAGTGACTTTAAATGTTTCTGACAATTATTCTGTTGAATTGTCAAATTTATGTTGCCTTGACATCTACAAAACCAGTAACCAAAGCAATCTAGTTTTACGTTTCTTAATATCTAATCCTTTTTAAAAATATCATCATTCTATCGTTTGAACACCGTTTGCGGAAAAAATCGCATGTTTTATTCGGGGAAAAGCACTTTAGCTCGTCTAAAATCGTCGGCCTCACTGCGTTCAGCCGACAAACATTTAATCTCGCCACAAAAAGTATCACTTTTACTCCTAATACAATAATATACTATTTTATTTGGTTTCTATGTTTTATATAATTTTATGTCAACAACTGACTCAATGCAAAACACTCAATTTTCAAATTTGAAACCATGAATAAAAATATAAGTTGTACTACAATAAAACGACTCATGCAAAAATTCGAAATACACATTATACATCATAGTAGAACTTCTTAGCATAAAGTAAAAAAGTAACTATTTCAAATTGAATGACACTTGTATATAACTTGCTCTGAAATACGATCCGTTTTGTTTTCAACGAATAAAAGTTGGTAAGTTGATAGCGCTATATCTTAAGCCGATGTGATCATAAAAATGTCCTCGAAGCGCAGGATTCTCGCCCTTATGTCATGCGCCCATCCTATAAATAAACGAATGCATGGTTCCATGGTCCCATCGTGGTATACACTCGTATAACGAGTGTTCTCCGTCGCCAGAAAGTGGAAACTATGCTTCTTTTTAAAATAATTGGCATAAAAAGAATCTATGGTTATATTGTGACGCAAGTATTCCGACTATGTGTTTAATGTCGCATGCCTTGTTATTTTCCTGAATGGGTTACTTTATTTCCGAGGGTTTGGCTTAAATAACGACCCAGCGCTTTTCCAATTATGTTTTGTGCTTAAGAACTAGCATGATCTTTCAACAGTAAAAGATTTGTGGAGGTTTATTATGCACTGAAAAAAATAATCCGTTGTGAATACCGAAAGATAACTATATTATACCAAGCGTTGTGGTCAAATAGGCGCCAATCACTACATTTATTAAATATTACCACTACAAAATAGTATGATCCAAACAATAATGAATACTGAAGCTTAAAGCATCAAGTGCTTTTCCTGTTTGGTTATTATTTACCACTATACAAACAAGTAACTCCTACTTGTCGATTTGTTCTCATTTATCGGTGGCATGGAATACTACATAACAAAATAAGGGTATTACCTAGCATTTATATGACTACTACCTTTCTATTTTTGTCCATACTGCACTGATATAATATCAGAGATTTTTGCAGGTTCATTATAACTTCACTAAATGAGTATTTCATACGTACTATGTTGTTTTTCGGAAACAGAACCAATTTTAATTATGTAATAAAAGTAAGACAATGTTTACAGGCTGGTTTATTCAACTTTAGTAATCATTAAACAGGGTGTTTGGAAATTAATTCATTCGATACTCTGTCCTGTCCCAAAGACTTAGAATTTTCCTCATGGTTCATAATTATACTTTAGTCAGTTGCTTTCTTCTTCAAGTTGTTCATCTAATATTTCTGAAAAATACAAAAGATTAAGGTTTCCACACAATTCTACACAAAGAAGGTGTTGACTCTTCAATAATATGCAGTTAGTTATAAATTTAATATGGAAAGTCATATATAAGGTATATACTTACATATATCTAGTTGATTAGGTTAATCTTTGAAAGAATTAGGAGATACCCACTATGTCAGACAAACATACGTGCGATTATGAATTCTGCCTTTAAGTAGGTACTGAAGCCGTTGTGCCATTCCAAATTTGCTATGAAACAGAGTATGACTTACCGTTGATTACAGGCATTAAAATATCCAAATTCCATTGAATTAGTCGAAATCTTTCGGCTTTTTTACTACCCTTTGTAGTGGTAAATTTTGACTTCACATACGTGCTATCATTTGTAGTGGTAAATAGAAATATTAAATGAGCTATATTCACCCTGAACCTAATACCACTACAGGTAAAATATTTAATTATTACCTGTTATTGAACATTTCAACTGATGAAGTAGTCAATAATAATTGAAGCTATCATCATTTGGATGTGGTATGTAATAGATTTGTCCTGATATTGAGCACTCATAAAAGTAGTATGACTGACATGTTGATTGTTCAATGAAACTTAATCGACATAACCATTCATTTAGTAAACAGAAAATCTTTTCTTCATCTCAGTGTGGTTTGGTGAAGACTTGTTGTTTGAATTAATTCAAAATTGTAATTTATATCTTCAGCATGAGAAGCTGATTCTCATTCAATTATTCAATATTTCATGTTCAGTTAGAAAAATAATTAGTTAGGTAACAGTTAATGTAGTGATGGACGAGCGTATAAATAATTAAAAATTGCTTTATAATTCTCGAAAGAACATTATTAGCACCTGAAATAACGTTATAATTTATTTATATGAGGATATAATTCAATAGATATTATAGATGTAACTTTATTATTCACAAAATTTATTTTTGGAATCTTGAGATTTTCATTATTTCAACTTCAATCGAGATGGACACGAATAAATTAAAACTGAAATCTCGGATTACCGAAAATGCATTGGTATTGTTTCTTTTTCAGTAGTTATTAATAGAAACTGAGTTTGTGTGAAGGAAAATAATGAAAATTGTATATGAAAATTTAAAAAATGTTATCTTAAAATTTAAGCAATGCAAAAATATTTATATTTCTTATGTATTGTCATTAAGCTTAATTCTCTCAAATAAAATATTTTGCTTATCTAAATGTTTTTTTTTAAATATCATAACATCAATTGGATTTGTTTAAATACTTCAAAGTGCCTCCACCTCACCAGCTTCCGCTGACTGAGATAAAGGATTGAATTGATTGATGTAAGAAATGTTCTCATTGGTAGTTTCAGTTAATTTCTTTCAAGCTTCCATTTTTATGTTGGAAGCTCAAGCTTTTTTGAGAGTTTTTTCGCACTGCGATGCATTCGAATTCGAAATTCGGTTGATGTTTAGAGAAGTGCTATTTGGGATATTCAAATATTTTCTCTCGTCATCGCAATTTCTTTATAGAAATTTCATGCGTTTTTGCAGGGTTTCAATCTTTGTGCATTTCTTCAGTCCCTCCAAATTAACTTAGGAGTTTAGGAATGTAAAAAAAAACAGAAATCAGAGGAAAATAGGACCTTTGTGATGGAACTCTGCTGCTAACGCGTTTTTTCCCTCATGTTGTTAGAAATTAAGTTTATTCAAAGCTTCAGATAATAATTTAATGGGTACGTACTTATTTACTTTATATTATACAATCTGTATACTAGCGTATGGAGTTATATTTTGGGGCGGAGTTTTTAGATCCGACAGAATACACAAAGTGTTTGTGGAATTCATTTATCGAATTTTTGTCTTCCTCAAACTGCGAAAAAGTTATGTTTTGCCATATGTCAATAGAAGTAATACTAGGCCTTTCTTCTTTCCAATCCATGGTACTACTAGATTTTAAAAAGGACCTCTCTATACAACCATACGTATGTTTAATTTGCTTCCTAAGCATTTACAAGTTATTGAAGATTTTATGTTATTTAGAAATCGAATTTATTGTTTCATCTTGGAATACCAACCTTATTCAATAAACGAATATAATACTTTTTGTGAAAAATAAGTTCTTTCCTTTGACTTGGCTCTATTTCATTCAGTGCAATATTATTATATAATGTAATAATGTAAATAATTATTGAGATTAATAAATATTATTATTATCTTAGTTTTGAAGACAAAATAGAAATTATCAATGTGAACTTATAGAACATATACCTAATCAGTGAACTGAGTGTTCTTTGACAATTTAACATTAAAAATTCAACGTAATTATTGCATGGAAAGAACAAGCGATAATTAAGAAGTATTATGTCGTCACAACGATATAATATTAATGGTGTACATTATGTTAATTTCACTTTTTCTCTCTAAGAACAACGAACGTGAAAAAATAATGTTCTTCCTAATTCGTTCGTCCAAAGTTGATTTCATGGTTGTCAATTTACAGTCATGTAGGCACTGGCAAGCGGGATCTTTCGAACCTTTCAAGTCGGAACAAAACCAACACTGAGAACCTCCACTGTGCGTATCATAAAGACATTCAAGTTAATTACACAATGGTTGATTATTTCCAACAAAAGCTATTAAATGAATAATGCAAATGTGGCCCAGTTATAGTTGGTTTCTTTATTGCCAATAATACGCTTATAATAATAGATTTTCAGTAGTGCCAGCTCATAGAGTACAGGAAGGAAGTCAAAGATATGATCTTATCTGATTGGGCGGTACAGCTTGTGTGTGTGTGGAAACAAATGAAAACAAAACATGTGATTGCTAAACGAGTACTTTGATGGAATCACACTCAACTGTCCGAGACGGCAGCCAGACCAATTTCAGCCTTTTTCTCCTATTCAAACATTTCTGGAAGAATATTCCTTGAGATTGACCCATAATTACCCCGAGGCGAAGGTAAAGGGGTTATAGTCTCACGACAAAAAGTTGGGATCTGGCCCGATTTTAAAAATTCCAACGGATATCGATAAAATACATATGATTTCATAAGAGAAGTTTTGTTCCCAATTTTTGCCAACGAAGAATGAAAAACTATAGCGTTTTTTAGATAGGCATTACGACATGCGCATGCGCCAAGGTCGATATGTACGAAGTCCTACAAAACATGCGTCGAAGTGCTCTGTGTGCCACGGTAACCAAGCGACGTTAACAGCTTCAGCTTCATTCTGCGTCTGTGTCTGCTTCCCATCTTATCAATTTGATTCATAATTTGCAGCAAAATGGGCCGGAATAGGATATTTAAATTCGACAGTCAATCAATGAATTTTTTTGCTAAATTTTCACGGATTTTATTCGTAATATCGACTTATTAATACATTTATTGCAATTTTCCTTCATTTCATTCGTAAAATTGATTTTCATTGTTATTTAATTTATATAATACATTCAAAAAATATTGACGGCATGCACATGCGCCGAGGGGTTTTATCATTCCTAGTGCTACGCAGTAGGGTGTCCTTCATTTTTATGTTTAATTCGAAAGTCAAAATCTATGCAAATAATGAAATATGCATCATTGCTTAGATGGAAGATGTAATTATGAAATTACCTATAATAGGAATTGGGCCTATATATGACCTAGATCTTTTCAAATTACTCAACGATGGAAGTGGTGAAAGGGATAGAATGGTAGTTACTATTTTTTACAAGATCATTTTAGTTATCATTTCCGTCTCCGTTTCAGACGAACTGTTAGTTCATTATGTGTGGAAAAACCAAAAATTGATAGGAAAACTAAAACGGAGAGGAAAAACTGATGGGATGGCCAGATCTACTTATTTCATTTCCGTGCTGATTTTAGTTCGCTGAAAAACCACTTCGATATTTATTTGATATGATAATCTGATGAAATTTTGATGAAACATTCTTTCATTATGAATATAAATTTTTGCCAATTAATATCAAATCAGGTTGAAATTGAGTATAACTGACAATTGGATTATTTTGAAAAAAAAAATTTCTGATGAATGGAAATATCATATACCTACCATTCGTTTTATTACGAAACTATTTTTAGTTTTTATGTGTTCGGTCCAATTTGAGAGTTCCAGTACCGAAAACATGCCGACAGTTCCCGAACAAACAAAAGCGAATGTGACGTCACAATGTCAATTTCTACGCATTGTATTGTAGCACACAGCTGATACAGTGTTCTGGCTTTTAAACGATGAAATCTTGATGTTATCGTCTAAATATTAATAAATATATATAACTTCATAAAGAAACAAAAAACTAACTTCTCACAGGTTTAAATAAAGTTTAATGAGTAAACGCGTTTCGTCATAACATTGACTTCATCTCGTACTACTGATGCACGAGATGAAGTCAACACGTTTACTCATTAAACTTTATTTAAACCTGTGAAAAGTTAGTTTTTTGTTTTTTTATGAAGTTATGAATATGAACTTTCACCAAGTAAATGTCAATTCAATGTTTGAAAGAAGCTGATAATGGCTTTTTGGCAAAGTGGTATTTCAAGTTATTACTAAGAAGTGCACTTAATACGCAGAACATGTGGTTTTTCAACAAGTGTTTAACAAATCAAGTTTTCCCTAAGTATATGAAAATAATAAATATATCTAAAATATCAAATCTAATAAGCTATTGTGCTTACTGCGTACCATTATGTACGAATAATACAGAAGCAATAACCCAAAAAAGGTGTATAAATGTTCCAGAAGTTGTTGTACATCAGGTATATTATGGGAATCAGCCTTTATAAATCGTTTATTGCATATGACTAAATAAAAGTAGCTATTACCTATAAATAATTTTTTGTACTAAATTTCCAATATTTTTAATCAATTTATACGCAGAAGCCGTTGACGTCATAAACATGGCCACCCTTCGTGGCTCTTTTGTCCTACTGTGATTCTTTGTAAAATAAATCAAACGCATGAACTGAAAATTCGACGGTAATGAGAACTGAAATTATCATATAAAAATACGTTTACCTTCATTTGAGATGACAATTATATCATATTATCTAGAAATCGGCTAGAACTGACAACTGAGCTGATCATGAAAAAAGAATTTAACAAAAATGGATAGTTCAAGTGATACGGAGACGGAAATGAATTGTTCGCGTGAAAAGACTTTCAATAGGTAAAGTCAGTTAAAGTCGATGGATTTAGAATGCCATTGTTACCTTTCATTTTTAACAGTGATCACTGGAATACGTCGATATTCCACTGTCACATAAAATATTGTTACGGATTTCGAAACCTCGAAGCAGAAACAACAATCTGAAATCACGCTTCATTGTCAGCTATCAATTAAATTCGAAATAAATATCTCCTGCAGCCCAATAGTCTACCTGATCGTCTAATATGAATACAGAATGCGGCATTATGTCTTTATGGCAGGCAGCCACATGTGCTTCCAATCATATACTACACTGCTAGAGCGCGAATAGCAAAAGCTCTCTTGTCTGTGCTTAGCACACCGTCATAAAGTGCATTTTCTCAATTGACATGCGATATAATATAACGTGATAGCCTGTCCAGTATATACTTAACTAAATACATATATTACTGTAAGGACTGGTAACGGCCAAGCTCGCTTTTGCCGGGCGAAACGTGTATTTTACGTTTCTGCGTGTTCCAGAGGAGTTGTGATCGATTCAAAATGGAATTCCTGCAATATGGCGATTGCTGATCAGGTGGGGTTAACAGGCATCGCTAACTGTTCCATTTATTTAGCTATTTATTAGGTTATGATATACATTTGAAATTATGGCGTACTTATATACAGAGATGTATTAACACGTTGGCTACCATGGTAGTTTTCATGGTTCTGGTTCAAAGAGCCAATATTATTTAATCATATTATGCCATCTTAAACTGTAATCAGTGTCTATATGAATATTAACAAAAGATAGATGATGTGTTTTTAAAGTTTATAGAATTCTTATAATTGCTAATTATATGGTAATTGTTAACAGAGTTTGATAAAGCAATGACGAATTTGTACCTAAACTAATAAATGCCTCATTTTGACCAACCGTCGGCGTGGACGATCATTTCAAGAAATATCACGTATAATTATATGAGATATAATGATAATCATTACTATTTAGAGAACTCAAAACGTCAATATAAATAATTTAAACTTCAATAACATGGATTTACAAAGAAGAATTGATATAGTAGAATGTTATGACGAATGCAGTAGATATTAAACTGCAAGATTACAAAGATTTCTTACGAAAATATATCTGAGAGTAGGGTCATGTCAAATAAAAGCGTAACGTAATTTGGTTAGCAAATTATAAATAACATTGTCTGTAACTGACCTAATGAGATCAGGAAGACCAAGTGATGTCCAAGTTCTCCTGGAAAATCAAAACGTATCCTACACTAGTCGAGTAACAATCAGTAGTGTGAATTCGATATTAAAACGATTGTAAATTCCATACACTATACTGTTTGAATACTTATACGCAAAATCCTGAAAAAGTGTAGGTACCTACTTATAAACTGCTATTTGACTTGGGGATGGAGATTTTCCTATCATGTATGATTTTGCTTTGCGAATAGTGGTCCAAATGGAAATTTTACCTGAATAGTTATCCCTTATTTTATGGACAAATGAGGTACATTTCTCTCTAAATAGTCAATACTCAAAACTGTCGAATTTGATACTAAGATAATCAACCTGAAATCATTCACCATTTGGTACGGTTTTACATCAGCTAATTGCATCATCATATAATATTTTGTGAGGATAATACAGAATGCAGAGGTCGTATCTGTACCTGTTACTAGTGAACGATAAACATGTGAATATTACGAGATTATGCAATTTCACATATAAAAAACGGGCACCAGCGAATTGAAAACATGACTTTTATATAGGATGGAGCACCCCCGCTTATCTACCGACTTGTTACAAAATTGCTAACGGCTGATGTTTTTAAAGATCGTGTTCCAAGCATACATTTTATGAATTCATGGCCTCCAAGTCCTTCTGATCTTAATCCAACAAATTACTTGCCAATTGTCAAAACAATTGGTCGTTAAAACACTAACAACGGTGAAAATTATGGAGAAAATGGCTGCAATTCGACCAGAAATGTTGAATGATGTTGTGTACAATTTTGAGGAACGGTTGTTGATTATGCAGCATCAAAGTGCGGACGACATATCGTCGAACATTTTCGATAAGTTGGACATAAGAAATGAACATATCTAATATATATATATATATATATATATATATATATATTCATATATATATATATATATATATATATATATATATATTATGTATAGATATTATTTCCCCTAATAAAATAAACACTATATCGTATACACAACATTCTTCTATAATGGAAGTATCGTTTTCGAATCAATAATGAGGGTTGGTTGCTAACAAACTTGAATGAATACAAGCAAGTATATAATGAAAGTATTTTTCAACTGGAATAATATCTGAGATATTGATTCAATAGAAAAATATTCCTGCACATAATTAATCACGTTCTTTATGGAGTGCTGAATGAAATAGTTTTAAACACTTTGATATTTTAAAGAATAAATTCTGTTAATGAGTATTACAAAGAAATACAACTTATTCTCGTTGCATTGCACTTATATCCTCCGTACGAAAACTTCAGTTAAGAATTTCTTTTAAATCTTAGATTAATAGTATTATGAATATGAGAGATATTCCTTCATTTTTTGATTATTGGCAGCATATATTTGCTAAGGAGTGAAAGAGTTATTTCATTCATAGGAATAAGAAAATAAATGTAATATAAGTAGTTGTAGTTTTGTTGAAAAAATTTTTTCTGAAAGTTCACTATTATGAAAGATTATTTGAAAATGAAACTTTATAAGATAATTATAATATATTTCGAATGTCCAGCGGTAAATATTTCACTGAGAGTGTTTCACATGAGAAGGGTGCAAACTTTGAAGGTTGTCCAATTTATTAAGCACTAATTACCTTTATTAGCCTAGAGGTTTACAATTTCACTTAGATTGTGCGGCATAAATATTCAAACTTCATATATGAATTATATTGCCCTCGAAACTCACTAACATTGGAACATCTGCGTGCAAAATATTCCTCTCCTATTCGTCAGATTCCCCACAGAACACGGCAGGACATCCTAGTCACTGTACGGGTTCAAATGTTTGCGTTGTTCGTTTGTATTGGGGTGGCTCGAATCTAACCCCTCACCTGGCGGCCGGCAGCCATCTTGCTTAGCGTCCACAATGGCTGCTACCGTCGCCGACTAGATTATCGCCGATGGGATCTGGAGATAGCATTAAGATTAGCGGGGATCCTAACGGACTTCCGCAGATGTCTACCAAAAGGGTTTGACAGCATGGCCCATTGTTCCAGAGTGGATTTCCTGGCGTGTGTGGGAATCGGAATGAATTTATTGGAATACGTGATTAAGTCCACTTCACTGAAAGCAATTTCGCGCTGAGATTGATTAAGATTAATTTCCTGGTTTGTGTATACGAGTGAGATGAATTTGTGTAGAGTTTCTACGATACCTGAATTTATGCTATTAGAAATGGGAATTCGTTTATGTTTAGTTCATTCTACATCAGAACAAATATTCATGAACATTAAGTTGATATGAAAATTGTTTTGAATTTTCAGCATTGTTTTGATT
>JARQZK010004424.1:82500-215000 GCA_030704885.1 Cynegetis impunctata
GGAGAACGAAAGTGTCGGTATTTTGAACATGACAGTAATTTTTCGGCCGTTTTTCGTCATGTTCAACTTCATTTTAAATATATTTCTCAGCTTTTTGATGTAAAACCAAGATGAACGTTTTCACCTATGAGAATTCTACTTTCAAATTTTTTTTTGTAAATTGAAATCGGACCATACCTGTCGCATTCAGGTCTGCTGGTAAATTGCATAGTAAAATATAAAAATGGCCACAGATCAAAAACTATGCATTGGATAGTTCCTGCTCTTCGCATAAACAAAGCTTATATTAATAACTAATACTGACCGTAGGATCTACGCTACAACTCGAAAAACAACCGAGTTATGAATTTTTGAAAAAACTACATTTTGGCCGGTTTTTTCCGATTTTCCTATAAACATATGTCCGCATATAAACATGTGTAAAAAAATCCGTGTTGCTACCGCATTGGAAACGTTTCGAGAACGCAACTAGTAAACATTCGTGTCGCAGATTTTCAGTGTGCAGTGAAGTACGAAAACAAAAAAATATATTGAATAGAATTGGCATTTACTTGGTGAAAGTTCATATTCATAACTTTATAAAGAAATAAAAAAAATAACTTTTCACAGGTTGAAATAAAAATCTATTGAGTAAACGCGTTTCGTCATAACATTGACTTCATTTCGTACTAAACTATGGTATTACAAAACAATCTATTCATACGAAAATTGAATATAACAGAGGGGTTCTTAGAGAAACTAAATAACAATAAGCAATTCATTCAGAGCTATTAGTAGGTACCTACATTGAACAGATTAAGGAGAGGAGAAGGGTTTACTTCAATCTGGTCGTTAACTAAATTTCCGGAATTTTTATATTTATTGATGTATAGGGATTCCCAACAGTTGGTTTTATGGAGACTATTTTCAAATTGTAATATATTATAATTGTGATTAAAGGTATGGTTTTATTGAATAAGATGGCACGCGTAATTAGAATCAGTTTTCTGCTTAATATAGCTACGTTGGTGTTCGTGTATTCGAGTTTTGAAATTTCTAATTGTACGTCCTATATAGAATTTTTCACAATCGTTACAGTCGAGTTTATAAACACCAGTACGTTCATCTCTATGAATTTTTGGTTTGTTGTTTTTAATCAATTTTCCAATGCTATTATTGGATTTATATGAAATTTTGTTTTTGAATAAACAATTTCAGGTTTTCGGAAGTATTGCCCAAGTATGTTAAACTGTTAAATACTCTACTTCTTTCGGATATAAGTGGGTAAATTTCTGAAATTGCCATTTTGTATTTTTTCCTCTGAATGAGGCTGTCAATCATATTAGGTGAATAATCATTATTTACTGCCATTCGTTTAATTATATGCAATTCCTTCTGAAAATTAGCTTCGGACAACGGAATTTTGAAAAGTCTATGAATCATACTATGATAAGCCGCTAATTTATGTGAAAAAGGTGTAGTGATGTGTTATGAATTGTAATAACTGTATGAGATGGTTTTTTCATAAACCATCCATACCAAGTTTAACATACTTGGGCAAAACTTCCGAAAACCTGAAATTGTTTTTTCACAAACAAAATTTCAAAATTTCATATAAAACCAATAATAGCATTGGAAAATTGATTAAAAACAACAAATCAAAAATTCATAGAGATGAACGTACTGGTGTTTATAAACTCGACTGTAACGATTGTGAAAAATTCTATATAGGACGTACAATTAGAAATTTCAAAACTCGAATACACGAACACCAACGTAGCTATATGAAGCAGAAAACTGATTCTAATTATGCGTGCCATCTTATTCAAGAAAACCATACCTTTAATCACAATTATAATATATTACAATTCGAAAATAGTCTCTACAAAACTAACTGTTGGGAATCCCTATACATAAATAAATATAAAAATTCCGGAAATTTAGTTAACGACCAGATTGAAGTAAACCCTTCTCCTCTCCTTAATCTGTTCAATGTAGGTACCTACTAATAGCTCTGAATGAATTGCTTATTGTTATTTAGTTTCTCTAAGAACCCCTCTGTTATATTCAATTTTCGTATAAATAGATTGTTTTGTAATACCATAGTTTAGTACGAGATGAAGTCAATGTTATGACGAAACGCGTATTTTAGATTTTTATTTTAACCTGTGAAAAGTTAGTTTTTTTATTTCTTTATAAAAAAAAATATATAGCTACGTTTCCACCGGAGAAATAATTAGGAACATTTTTGTTGCTGTTGCATGTTTTCGAAAATGTTCCAGAATGTTCCTAAGTATTCCTTGAAATTTCTTTATGTTTCAGCAACAAATGTTGATTGTTTCTACTGAATAATATGCAACTATTGACAATTTTAGTTGCTTCAGTGGATCCTTGGCAACAAGGAGAAACATTCAGCAAAAAATGTTCCTCCGGGTAAACTATAGCTTTATATATGACAAAGTTATCATTAAATTTCACTATAGAATAACACAATATATGAAAGGTCAATTGACAACACAACATGAAATACTGAAGAATAAAGAGAGAAAAGTGAATATTATTTCTGGTGTATATCCTGCTCATAAAATTAATTAATGGCATCCTGAAACAAGGTAGTATTTAGCAATGCAAATCAGCAACAAGTAGATTATTTTCAAATAAACTAGTTCATCATGTGATTAAATATAATATTGCAGTATAATTCGAAATTCTCATTGTGTGATAATGAATTTTTTAAATATTCAAATTTAGACCGATTATGTTCCCGTAAGTGAATCTTTATGCAGTTTCAATATTTTTTGTATTGAACAAATTAACGGTAGCTTATCAGTGGCCATAATTCGAAAATCGTTTATCGTATACATTAAAAAAAATTCTTATAAACTGTTCGAGAATTCGCATGATTTTACAAAAAACGAGATGTAATTTTTTGATTGCTCTTTAGTAGATTGACGTGAAAACATGTTTCAGATAAGATTTATTTACTCATAAATTAATATTATCGCCTTGAAAAACACTTCAGAAATAAAAATAGTCCTCAGATTAAATACTTTTGATTAAATAAAAATGGTACAAAAGGTTGAAACATTTTTCAGCTCGCTCAGGATTATAATATTTATACCGTGAACTTCAAAACGCTCATATTAAAATTTTTGAAATGAGGTTATTCTCGGATGGCACCCCAGATCTTGGATGAATTCAAAAATGATATTAACAACTTTTAGTTCATCGATGATGGTTAATTTTTTCCAAAAAATAAGTAGGTTTTTCAAAAAAAAACCAAATACTTTTGTGATTTGTGACTGAACATTGCCAAAATGTTATTTCCAAATCTTTGAATACCGCGGGCAGACGGAGAACCCATTGGTGAATGTATTGCACGAATTAATTCAACAAACAAGTAGTTTTCTGACGTAAATGTAGTTTCTAAAATAATACAATTGTGTTGGGCGATTTGTAAATTAAAAACAAGAATACTATTATTAATATTCACATTAATCTTCTTAAATAAAAATGAGAAAAACTATAACAAACAGAACGTTAAATCTTTCCAAACTTTTTTCTGGAGTAACAAGTTGTTAACCAAAATCCAACTTCTTCAAACTTATGAACGAGAAAAATTCTTTGATAATTGAAAACCATCATAATATTTCAAGAAAGCTGGCCATATAAGTCCTAATAATGATAATTTCACTTCAATTCAAGAACAACAGACAGTTGACCCCGTTTTACTAGATTTTATAAGTAGTAGTATACACTCAGCAAGGAATAATTTGGCAAATATGTCATGTTCCCTACTTTTATTAAAAACACCAACAGTGACGTAGAAACCACAGTACCATCAATGAACAATCGAAGAAAACATTAGTAGATATGTATGAAATCTCTATGTGATCCAAATTTATACATCTTTCTACATAGGCTATGATTCAATTTATTATTACAAGTTGTTACCAGATACAATAAAGAAAATGCTTCAAAACTCTCTGTTGAGATAATTTGGAAGATTTAACAGAAGTATGTAAAAGATATTTTCTTACTTCTATATTGGGACTCATACAATCAGCTCCTTGGATTGGTTATTCGATAATTGTCGATTATCCAATTATTGTATTATGAAAAATGTATGATTACAAATGAATGTTCTCATTTTTTCATATAAAAGGTTAGAAATTTCGATGGTATTTGGGCGTTTAGGTTACTTCTGGCAAAGACATGTCCTGGGCTAGATTTTCGAGGCAAGTTTTTGATACGTGAAGTCGTTTTCGAGCTACAGAACTGCATTTTTAAAATGTCGCCATGTCTTTTTTATTATCAAAATTTTCGATTTTTCGATGAGGACTTTTTTTAGTTTTTTTAAAGACCATCCACCACTGAAAATCAAGATGTAAAATTACATTTAGACATAAAAAAACTTAATATTTTTCTTTTGGAACATGCCAAATTTTATTTTTCTCTTAAAATCTACATGAAATTTCCGTTAAAATGATGTATCACACGCAAAGTTTTGATTATTAATTTTTTTTAATATTTCACCCTTTTTAAAATTAACATAGATGACTGCGACTTTGACATAGTGTGTAAAACAAAAAGATATCATTTTTTAAAATAAAGTGACACAGCCTTCAAAACTGCTTTTAAACTAAGTTTCGTCATAGTGAGCTTTGACAAAAACAAAAAGTCTTTGGTTATATCAACCTACAAATACTGGCATAGTAACAACGAAAATCATATTCGAACAAAGTAAAAAGCATTTCATAACAAAGAATATGAGCAATTGACAGTTTTGGGCGAACCCTAGAAGTACACTAAATCCCCAAATCCTATCGAAATTGGCTCACCCTCTACATAGACGTAGAGTTCATACCGAATTTATTGCTTCTAGATAATAAATGATGAATATGATTAAAACTATCCCTAATATTGATAATCTTTCAGTAAGTTATCTTATGATCTTGAATATAAAAACAGGGATTCTATATAATTGGGAAGTATGTACAAAACCCTTGTGAAACTCGTTCTTTGACTTCCTCGGACGTTTTCTGTTTGAAAATGAGCTTTTTGTTGAAATAACTTCAGACATAATTAGAACCTTTTTCAATTCACAAGATGAATTGAGCATTAATTCAATAAGACCACACACGATTGTGAAAGCTTCATTTGTTAAATCACTTGTCGTTACAATGTGACAGTATTAATTTGAACTCACTTAATTCAGTAGAAAAGCATGATCTAGTTTGGTTAAATGGCAGAGACTGAATTGAAGGAGATAAGTGATTAGTGTTTAATCGACACGAAGTCACTACGACCAGTTCCTTTGAATTATTTGAAATAATCTACATTTTAATGACGTTGTATTTGGGAGCAGATAATTTATATGTTTTTGCTATAAAAATAAACAACAGATATCTTCATATATTCTAGAAAATGATCTTGTTTGAATAGGCAGTATTTTACGATACCTATATTTATACAACATTCTGGTATATTATTTTAATAGCAGTTCATTCTGTGAAGTTTTTAAGTTAACCATCTAATGAGAAATAATAAGTTTCTGCCTCATAGCTACATGTAAGCCTTCACTCATCCAACGCCTTAGATTCATATAATTTTAAAAAAAATAGCAAATGAGGAGTTCAGGTTAATACAATGTACTTGTGCATGCACTATAATGTGAGATTGCTTTTGCTGTGATGAACCTTGCATGACTTTTTAGCTTGAATAACACTACATATTACCTATAACTACTATTTTCTACTATATAAAATGTAATTTGAATAAAATTTCTAGAAAATTAGAAACAGCTATTTAAAAAAAAAATCAGTCATATTTCAGAAAATATTTCATCTTCGTATTGTTAAAGAATAAATATATTATTATATATATTATAACAAATTCAATTTTCAAAGTCAATTTCATGGAATTTTAGCATTAATATTCCAGTTCAACTAAAGAATATTTTGAAGTGCGTAGAGGAATTAAAAGTTTCCTAAGCTATGTATTGATTATGTTTTAATAATATTTTGAAAGTTCGAATAGAATACGAGTAAAATTGCAGGTTACAGTAAGGCTGTATAATATTTTGGAAAATGAACAATATTGTTTAAATTGCAGAACATTAAAACTTTTGAATTCGAACTAATATATTTAAATCTTTTTCATTACTTGTATTGTTACTTATTTGTCTTTTTTAGCGAATAGCATTCCACTTGTTCCACAGTTCACTTTTCATCACGAATTTTGACTTACTCAATCTTTCAAAAGTTATGAAAAAGTCAAAAATTTCATTACGAATCGTTAACTGTTTATAAAAGTCAGTTTTCAAACTCAAATGGTCTGTTTTTCCTAAAGAAGACAATTAAGTATACATGAGTCCTACGAGAATTGGATCATTCGAGAATTACTTCATAGATTAGGATAATTCAAACTTGTCCATATCATTTCTTTTATAACTACGAAACCAACTTTCATTAAATCCATTTCTGGGGTTATAATTATTCGAGTACGACTGGAAAAATGAATTATGAATTCTATTATTATCGATTTTTGCCCCGCATCAACACACGGCAATGTATTTAATTACCTTCGAGTGGGAACATGTCCTTCAAATTCTGTTTCAAATCATCCCTAATGTATACCTATAAGCATGATTTAATGAATGTGTAGTTAGACGTAGTCAGTAATTTAGTTGAAGGGTATATTTTTTATTGATTAAACCATCTGAACTTAACTACTGACATATGCTTTTTTTATTGTACAGAAGGAAGGGAGTGTGTTAATTGTGGAGCTACCAGCACGCCACTGTGGAGAAGGGACGGTACTGGACATTATTTATGCAACGCCTGTGGATTGTACTATAAGATGAATGGGCAAAATCGGCCACTCATCAAACCAAAAAGAAGACTGGTGAGTCTATTTTTTAACATTGTTCGAAAGCTAAATAACGTTTTATTATATGTGCAACTTGAAAGGTTAAACCTGAGAATGTCAGAGTGCTACTATAACTCAACATACAACACAATAAAAATACATTTAGTTAAGGTTCAACTAACGCTTTATTAAATTCACATATATTTCCATTATCGAGGGTATTTTAATAATTAAATTACAAATATTTCGCTTCTACTTGAAACATCACTGCAGATGATAAAATGACCTCATTGCAAATGACCAAATTGTTTTAATGGTTTTGTTAATAAAACCAACACAAAAATTAATATTAACCTCAATCCCAAAATCCTTATTGTAATCGAAAATAAAACCAAGATAAAAAATTACATATCGAAAAATATCATTTTAAATTTCAACTTAAAAATAAAAAAAAAACTTTTTATGAATGCAAAAATGAATAGTTCATACTTACCTTCTTTTAATATAACTAAAATTGTCTATTGCCTTTTATTGTTAGTAATTTCGATAACCTTAAATATGCAAAGTTTATTTTCTTTATTATCTATATATTATTAGATACGTGAAGAGAAAACTTTTCAAGATTATTTCGAGCAAAGCGTATTTTGAGATTTGGCATAGTTAAAGTTTATATCATAGAGGAGTGCAGAATGCTTAAATTTATGTATCAAATATGTTACAAATACATTAAGTTGAATGTATGCCAAATTAGTTTCAAAGAAATGCTACTCTAGAGCATTCGCCATTTTATATAATTATTGTTTACGTTCATATTGCCAATATCAAACATATAACATAAAAATTGAAATTTTAAGAAATTTCACTATTTATTATTCATACAATAAACAAATAAATTAGTAATTTTTATATTTAATAAAATAGATTCATTATGGTCCTTATTCTTTCCTTGATGAAAAGTTGAGTAATGCAAGAAAATACAAGAGTACTACAAATCTATCTTTCTTATAAGAATCCTGCAGGATTTTCCGATGATTTCTTAGATGAAAAACACTTCATAGATATTAAAAAAATATATCTAGGCGTTCACAGAAGCAATTCGAGCTTAAATTTTCGTTACTATTTTCATTGGATTCCGTTATATTTAGTACAATTGGGAATGAGAAGGAAACCTTGAATATTAAGAAATGTTTCACTGAGCGTGGAGCTAGACATCTTTATCATCCAAAAATGTTAATAGCAATTATCATATTTTAACACAAAATCTAAATAATGATGCTCAAATTAGCTTCTGACTTGTTTAGAACTAATTATACATTGAAAATATAGACTATATTACTCTAGCTTCAGACATTTCTAATGCATGAGAAAAAACTCAAAACAAATTGGTATTTGCCTT
Organism: Cynegetis impunctata; assembly: GCA_030704885.1. NCBI lineage: Eukaryota > Metazoa > Arthropoda > Insecta > Coleoptera > Coccinellidae > Cynegetis > Cynegetis impunctata. The sequence goes on from JARQZK010004424.1 coordinate 90,746, forward strand.
ATGGGATCTGACACTGAGTACTGAGACAATGTACATACGCCTATTTTCCACTAATTTAGATGGAAAAGCTTTGATGATTTTACAGGTTTGTCGAATTCTGAATGAGATAACTGTGATACCTATTTGAAATGACATAACCGATTCACTTGAAATGTTGTTTCTAAAATTTTATTATTGGTTCATTCCAGCGGTAAGGTGCTATCGCTTGTAAACTGAGGATCGTGGGTTCGAGTCCCACCTTGCTCTTGGGTCTTGTGTATGTATGAAATTTAGTGGTTCAAAAATTTGATATGTTGTTGGGTAATGACCTAGATTCAAGCCCATTTGCCGTTCGGAACCGGCGTAAAACTGTAGGATCCTTGAATTAAAAAAAAAAAATTGTTAAACTTATTTTGTTTGTGAGTGTTCTTTTGTACGATATTTGACGTATTTGTACTCGTTATATGTTGTGCAACAGTTGTATAAAGTGTAAGCAAATCACGTCTATAAGTAAACATGATGACTTAGTTAAAATATCGCATTCTGAGGCGACCTATTCATATGGAATTTTCAATTGGTTCTTCTTCTCGTGATAACATCTCGCTGCAAGTACAGTCCGAAAACGGAAAATATGGTAATTTATTTTCGGTCACCGAGGCGTGAGTTTTTCATCGCCGTAAATTGAATAATATTTTCTACGCTTTTGAATAATAACGTTCTTTGTTGCATTTCTATGCGTTCCTTTGGGGTATTATTGTGGGCTTTTATCTGGATCTGCGATGTTTATCAACATATTCTAGGCACAATGGCAGGGAAGTTTCATGCTGAACGCTGGCGTGTTGATGAAACAGGACCGTAGCGGGTATTGTTACTGCTTATTGACTTCAAGCATATTTTCTTCTATTATTCGAATTGGAAAATAGAAAACTCTCCTCTTCGTAGAAACATGAAACTTTTCCATGACATTACATGAGGAATTGGATGATGCACACAATTTATTTGGAAACACTACAAAGTTTATTTTGATATATATATATATATATATATATATATATATATATATATATATATATATGATATATATATATATATATATATATATATATTATATATATATATATATATATATATATATATATATATATATTCATTCGAATTGTTGTTGCCTGTGAACTATTTCTAATCTTTTGATTATTAATCGAGTTTTTTGAAATTCAACAAGCCTGTTATTGCTAAAAATTATCAAAAGATTTTATATATATATATATATATATATATATATATAATATATATATATATATATATATATATATATATATTTATATATAGTTATATATATATATATATATATATATATATATATGTATATATATATATATATATATATATATATATATCAAAATAAACTTTGTAGTGTTTCCAAATTGTGTGCATCACCGACGAATGTTCTAACATTCTCCCTCGAAGGATGAATGGGAATTCCATGTCGTCAGATCTCATGAAACTAGCTCTGATTTGATTGATCATCAATGTTGGATTCCCACTCCGAGAAATCAGCGAATCAGAATTAATTGTATAAGGGTTTATATAGGAAATTCTTAGAGATCAAATGGAATCAACCTATTTTGCGGAGAGTTGAGTAACGGGAAATGAATACCTTTACAATCACAATTATCCGAAATATATATATATATATATATATATATATATATATATATATATATATATATATATATATATATATATATATATATATATATATATATATATATATATTATGCATTATTTCGAAGCGTTTTGGTAAATTTTTAGATGAATATATTATATATGTATATATATAAATATATATATATATATATATATATATATATATATATATATATATATATATATATATATATATATATATATATATATATATATATATACATATTAAACATTTTGTTTTCTTCAGTTATTTATTTTGATCCCTGATTATCATTCTACGAATATATAGTAGATTATTTATGAAAATAATTAATTCTTCACGTCAAAATCAGACCTCATCCCCCATTTGTATAATCAACGGAAGAAATATAAAATAGTTTTTAGTTCACATTTTAAATTGATCCATATCTGAATCTCAACATGCCGCCAGAATTGATTGAAGCGCATTATATTTTATCATTTTTGAGCCAATCTTTCATTTGCCTAGAGCAAGGGTCTCCACTACGGCCCGCTGGCCAAATTCGGCCTGCCAGTGCCATCAATCTGGCCCGCGATAGCCAATGTCTTATTGTTGTTACTATTGCAATACAATAGTAATTGAAATGCATTAGAAATATAGTTAAGGGAAAAAAATTAAAACAGTTTTAGCCCTTGGAACATACTGAAAAAATCATTATGGCCTTAATGCTTCAAATTTTGGAGACCCCTGGTCTAGAATCTGGGTGTAACGGGAGATGAAGAACCTCGTTCTAATAAACAAAATGAAAGAATTTTGATAAAACTAAATGAGAAATTTTAAGTAAAACAAATATTTACTTTCAATTCAAATCAAAATATTCTTTATTGTCTTTAAAATTATACAATTCATCGTCAAAGCGAAAAACTAAACAATGTAAAAACATAGAAATAGAAACACATCAAGCGAAAAAATCTAAAGCTAGAGTTCCACCGGAGGAATATTGTGGAAAATTTTTGTTGCTGTTGCGTGTTTTCGAAAATGTTCCTTAGAATTTCTTTATTTTTCGGCAACAAATGTTGACTGTTCCTACTTGCCGCCGATTTCCATTTTGAGCGGTAAACTTCAAAAGAAAATAGGAAAGATGTGTAAAAAAACCCGTGTTGCTATCGCAGTGGAAACGTATCGAGAACGCAACTGGTAAACATTCGTGTCGCAGATTTTCAGTGTGCAGTGAAGTACGAAAACGAATAAATATATAGCTACGTTTCCAACAAAGGAACATTGAGAAACATTTTTGTTGCTGATGCTTGTTTCCGTAAATGTTGATTGACAATTTTAGTTGATTCAGAAGAAACAAGAAATTCACGTATCTATGTTGCCATAAGTTTCTACCCTTGACAACAAGGAGAAACATTCAGGAAAAAAATGTTCCTCTGGTGGAGCTATAGCTTTATAATAACTAAACAATATAAAACATATAAATAAAAACACATCAAACCACATTTCCATACAAACTTTATAATACAACAAAACCGAGAGTAAGTGTCATGATTTTTTCAATCGATACTTCTTACTTACTTCATAATACTCTTATTGTTGAAGTTATCGGCAGTGTAGTAGAATTTTGTTGTCAGTTCGACATCTGTGCCGGTCCTGATCTTGTTATCGCGAGATCTAGTACTCTCGAAATACGTTTTTAAAATTAACTACCAGCCTGACGGTCGCAGGCGACTCTGCTTGTAGGAAGGCTGAGCTCTCTCAATGGCTTCCTTCATAGGCTAATGAGTTCTGGACGATTACCAATGTACACTCATCCCATTTGTTAGCCGAGTTAGTGACAATGAATAAATGTTATCTGCAACCGGCTCTCTCTCGTCCCCCATGCTGCACTGCGGTCCTAAATTGTTCTTTTTCTGCCACCGAACTCTTCGGTTTCCCAGAACTAAATATCAGACAGAGCGTGAACAATTCAATTTTTCATTTTCACAGTTTCGAATAGCCTGTCAAACGTGCAATGAAAGTCCTTGATGATGTAATCGTTGTTTCTTTCAAGTTGACTATAGATTCTAGTTTTTCGAATTTTTTCGTCATCAGTGGACATGTGAACTTGATGTATGACTCAAGGTAATTAATCTTAGATATAAACAAAACTAAGGAAACTTATTTATATTCGGAGCTTAGCCGAGGTATGAACTCGTTACCCTAAACCAGCGGTCCGCAACCTTTTTGATATTGCGACCCCAAAATTAAAAAAAGAGTTATGAGTGACCCCAGAAAAAAAATCAATAAGTGCAAAGGTTGGTTCAGGTAACGATGCTAGCTGTTTTTATTCCGTAAATTTTTTATATAATATTAGAGCAAACTAGACAATATGCATTTAACATACGAGTAATATTTATGATGGCATTAAATGAGACAAGCAATTATTTTAATATTTTATTTAAGAAAAAGGTAGATATACGTAACTTTACAAACTAATGTGTACCTTGTGCTTGCACATTTGCAGTCAGTATATTAATTCTTGGTGATATATTATCAAAAGCAGACACCCTCAAATCAGGTTCTACGTTAAGTCTGGAGCGATATTTTGTTTTTATAGCAGTTAATGTGGAGAAAGCTGTCTCGCAAAGGTATGTAGATGCGAATTTCAGCAGAGATGTTTTGAATAACAGTGGATATTCCTTTTCTGTTATTATCCAGAACTTGGATAGATCCGTGGTTTTGAAAATAGATCGAAGGCTTTCATCGGACATTAAATCGATTAGCTGCTCCTTTTCTTTTAAGTTCATCTTCACAGTGTTAAGATCACAAGTGAATGGATTCATTATCAATTGGTCGCCGTGTGACGTATCTGGGAATCTTATTATCAAGTCTTGCATAAGGTTTGTAAGATGCATCATGATTTTGGATTTAATTTCTTCTTCGAGCTTTATATTGTTTTCTTCAGAAAATGTCTCCAAACATGCAAACATCTCGTAGTTTTCAGCGTCTATTCCGTCGTATATTTCCGTAAAAATGCTTCTCAAATATGAAAATTATCTTCTAAACTTTTACTGAATTCTCAAAACAGAAATTTGCAGATGTGGGGTCTATAAATAAATCAAAACTTATTTTTATAGTTCTAAAACTTTATACTTGATATATATAAAACAGTTTCCATGTACTTTCATTTTATTTCTGGAATACTGTAAGTAATAATATGAGTTTTTATATTTTGAAACTTTCACTCCAATTTTTACAACAAGGTATTAAACTGCAATATTAAATGATCTTATTAATTAGACGAAATTTAAAATAGTTTTTCTGATGAGCTGAGAGAAGTTCTAATCAATTCCATTTCTTGCAATTATTACCTTTCATTTTTTTTTGGAAGATCTATAATTGCAGCAGTAACATTGAAAGCAGTTGCCAATATACTTATGCAGCAAAATAGATTGTCCTAGATGAATCCATACTAATATTAAAATTTTTTCTTCTTCCTACTATAGGTACTACTTTCACATAAATTTAACATGTACAACTATGTAATGACTACTGCGTATTATTTTTTTTAAAATTTAATTTACATATACATTTATGTTTAACAATTAGTCACTAATAAATTGAGAAAAAAAACAATAATAATAAAATCTAGGCACCTAGGCGCATGCACCTGTATGTGCTACAATATAAAAATAACAAAATAATATACGTTTACAATGTGAGTTAATAGTGACGATAATAAATGTTTTGCATCAAACTAATTACAGAATATCTTTAAATAAGTCTGAGTTTGCTGAAACAAATTTTTTAGCTCTTAGTCGAAATATATGTAATTTGGTTATATTTTTTTATGTTTGTCGGTAACTTATTATAAATTTTGGAAGCAATTGTGGTAACAAATCGTTGACTAGCATAACGGTGACATGTTGGAGTGATTAAGCTATTATTTGACTTAGCTCTTGTGTTATGAGGATGTGTAGCAGTAGTTCTTAACAGTGGTTTTCTAAATATAAAAATACAACATGAGTATAAGTATCAGTATAAGTGTTCTTATGTTTATGATTTCATCATTGTAAAGGAGAGCTATCGGATAAAGAAATGGTTTTCTAAAAATCATTTTGACAATACGATTTTGTATTACTCTAAGTGGCTGTAAGGTTGTATCATATGAACCCCCCCATACAATTATGCCATATCGGAGGATTGACTCTATAAGTGATTTATAAATAATTATTAACTGTTTGCGATTCATGAACTTTCTTAATTCATAAAATTTGTGTATAAATCTTCGTAATTTGGTTATTACAGATTGTATTTGCTTGCTCCATTTGAAGTTTTGGTCAATTATGATTCCTAGATATTTCGTTTTTTCAGACATACTTATTTCAAAGTTATTATTTATGTGTAGTTTAAATTATGGTCGATTAACGTTTGTTATTGAAAATGCTATGAACGTTGTTTTGCTAACATTTAAGGAAAGTTTATGAAAATCTAGCCAGTTTTTTATTTTACTTATGCCCAGTTGGGCTTTAATTTTTACCTCTTCCCAAGTGTCATCATTAAAAATTATAACGGTATCATCTGCATATGAGATTGCTGTTCCGTTGACATGTATTTTTAATGAAGAGTTTATAAACATTAAAAACAGAATTGGCCCAAGAACAGTTCCTTGGGGGACACCTATCTTTACTTCTTCTGGGTCACTTAGTGTATCTTTTATTTTAACCATTTGTTTTCTTTAAAATAAATAATTTCTTAGGAGTTCTAGCACAATACCTCTCACTCCATAATGTTCTAGAACATTTAACAGTGTATTATGAGGTACTTTGTCAAAGGCTTTCGCCATAATTGTGTACTTTTTAGGTACCTTTCTAAAAGTTACACCTCATCTATTTGAAACAACTGTCATTAATATTAGAAACTTTACATCTCGCCAACTTTTTGCAATCTTGTTGGAGGATCACATCAGGGTTGTTTACTCAAGTTTTATCAAATTTACTTTTCTTTTGTTATCTACTAAAGGTGTTACTACAAGGAGATGCTAGAAAAACAAATTGATTCATTTTATTATCAGATTTTTACTTAGAACGAAGACATTTGACTCATCGAAGGATCTTTATGAAACTTCACTACAGTTATAGTTACGAGAATTACAGTTTCAAGAGTTTGATGAAGCAAAATTATATGATTATTATGTTTTGATAGTTCTGTTTGAACAAGACGAAGAAGGGTTACCAAAATATAACATATGTGCTCTTTGCTCAATTTATTGATTTCATCGCACCAATAAGTCACAAATGGTATGCAGCGACTAGACGTCCACCCATTTCATGAAATATCGACGATTTTTCACACCCCTTCGTAATCAACCGGGTGACAGGTGCTTTTCATTACGCAAACATAGACGTACCGTCTTATTATCGGGTTAAATATTCAAATCGTAAGTAGCACCTTTCGTTGGTGGGTTATTGATGGGACAGGGTCCGTGGTTTGCGTCTACGGTCCATAAGTTGGTGTAAATCCGCTACGGCTACAGGCTCCAGTTGACTTGCACTCGATTTATTTGCCACTGACAATTTAGTAGTAAATGCATCGAGTACGGAGATGAAGAAGACAGCGGCGGAGATGAAACGACGGGGTCAATATTGAACACTCATACTTACGGTATAACTAGGGTTGCCAACTCTCGAAAGGACCAAGCCGAGAGAATTTTCAGAAGTCTTCTAGGGGGAGGGGGGAGGAATTTATATTTACTTTGCTTTCGAGTATTATCTGATATTTGACAGTTTTTCACCACAAAATCATAATCATTAAAGATCAGAGCTTTTTAGAGCGACGGTTGCGTATAATTTTAGAAAAACCGGAGAAATTATTGTAACCTGGGAGGTCGGGAGGATAACCATTATTACCGGAGTTACCGGGCAATCCGGGAGGGTTGGCAACCCTAGGTATAACTCAAAGTTTTCGGAAACTCAATCTACATCTGATCCATGCCATTTTTGAGATAAGGTTCCTCAAAAATAATATGCAATGCCTTACACCAAACGGTAGAAGGGCAAACGATTAAATAAATAAATAAATAAATGAAAATAATATGCGTGTTGGAACAAAGCAGTTCATATCATATCATATATTATACCTTATATATATATATATATATATATATATATATATATATATATATATATATATATATATATATATATATATATATATATATATATATAAGAAAATTGTAAAGTTGCCAATCGATGTTGGAATATTCAAAAAATCAGCTCGATTATTTCTTCTAAACAGAAACACTTAACATTCAACTATTATTGAGATTATTCGTTATGTAGTGAACAGATTTTGGAAATATCAAGATTTGTTTAAATGAATTTTTCGACCACTTTGCAGACAAATTGTGGTAAACTTATTTTCAGCAATAAACAATCTTCAATTGTTATTTGAAACTAATTTTATTTGTAGAAAAAACTATTTGATTTAATAAAAGATTTCGGGTGCATTTCTTTGATTAAAATAATCTTTTTTTTCTGTATTTTCGAGAAAACCCTACGTGAATCTCATACAGATACGTCACTGGATTTAGGGGAAACGGTCAACTCAATATCCTGAAGTTCAGACAAGGCTCTCATTATTTTCATAAATTTCTGCTCTCCTCCACTGAATTTATTGTCTAATAAAACAAACTCACGACACTTTTCCAATTCTCTTTGAAGAATTGGAGGTGTGGAAAGGAACACAGAGTAGTTCTCCACCTTGACTGGTTTATACTCTTCTTCTTAATTAAATATGTGCTACATATTCGATTCATTCGAGAATAACTGGTAGATGTTCAGGAATATTCAACAGATGGTTAGTTTAATAGTTTATTACTGTTTCGCAAATCAGTTGATTGCATATTCTATCAGTTCATCCTAGTTAATACTCTAGAAATTACATAGATTTGCTTCATCAATAGACGTTTAGAAATTTTGTGAATCATATAAAATACAGGAGAGAGAATAGTTATTTGTATACCTAGGCCGCGAAATACCTTTTTAGCGTACCGAAAGAGGAATTATCGCCGAGGCCGCTTGCGGCCGAGGCAGGATAATCTTGAGGTAGCTAAAAAGTTTAGCGGCCATGGCATACACACTATTTTTCGTGCAATCGACAAAATTATTAAACGAGACAATTGCAAATAAAAATATTAGTGCTTTAAAATCAACAGTAATTAACAAGTCACAGTGTTGCTATGGAAAGACCATGTTCGAATAAATACAAAATATTTTGAGAGTTCTTGACAGAACGCAAAATGCATTGAGATACTGGATGTCTCTTTTGAAATATCATAGTTGTTGTTACTTTTTGGTATAAGTGACGTTTGGTTTGGCGGCCGTTGCTATGGGTAACGGCCACGAAATTAAATTTCGCGGACTGTGGTGCGTACGCGGAATACTCGCTTCGCGTGCGATTGCACGAAAAAGTAATTTTCGTTTGAAATCTACATTTCAACTACCTGATAATCATGATATTATGGATCAGACTATTTATTCTTCTAATTGGTTATGTAACGTTCTTAAATATGGTATAATTAACAATTATATTCAAATATGAAGGTTGTACCTAACTAACTTTCTTAATATGCAATTAATAAATAGAACACGAACAAATTTTACTGAAACTCTTAATGAAACTTCCCAATGAATATTTGATTTTTTATTTTCAATGGATTCACGAAATTTCATTATTCAATTATTATATTTATTCATTACAGTGGTCTCTAAAATGATCGGACAAAAGTACAGATTGACTTTGACTACTATTTCTTAAGGCATGTCTTCGCATTAGGCTAGTAATTTAATCGAGTGACGAGTAATGAGTAATTTAGTAACTAAACGTGTGCGAACTACGAAAATTTAGTAGATTTTGTTAGTGAATCGTTTAGTCGAGTCAATCCATTTGGTTCTATTTTCTCGGACGAGTAGCATCCCCCACCACGCGTTACTACTAACTGTTTCACCAGCTAAACAAGTCTGAACCGGCCGAAATTAGTTGAGTGCATTAGTTACCGCCAAAATGTCGTTTTTCTGGAGCGAAGAAACAACTTCAAAATTATTTTCTGAATATGTAGAACATGAGTTCTTCCCCACATTATAAAAATAAACAGATTAAACAATCCACATACTTGGATTTAGAAAATACAACGAATATATCCGAATTCGTTGAAAAGGAAATTGAATTGAAAATTAAAACCATAATGCGTGTAATTTTGTAACTGCCGGAATCGTACTTCTTAAAAGGGTATTTTTAAGCTGAATTTCAGAGTGTATTTTCATTAACAGAAACTTTACACAATTTTTGGACATTCTTAAAGTACCGCAGTATTCTTTGGGATCTTTCAATGCTAATTCCTTCAAAAGAGAATTCGTAGCTCCTAGTTTATCTCTTTTATTGATCCATTTTTGTACCCATAGTTTCTATTCACTAATCACACCGATTTCCTCGTCCACCTCCTCTAAAATAGCCATTACGATAAGCTTAATCAGTTTGTATACTTTATTGCGTTGCAGGCTGTTCATCTTGAAAAACCACTCACTTGTGAACTTTACTCTACTGAAATGCGAAGGATTTTTGGGCAGCAGCGAGTATTTTAGTTACTAAATTACTGACCACTCGACTAAGTTACTATCCTAATGCGAACAAGCCTTTATATCCAGTAATATAAACGGACTAAAGCTTGTAGTACACTTCGTGAGTAGAGACTCGCTTGTGAAACCGCAAGAACGATCCGTTAAGAACAACTTGCCACTATCTGTTTGTTACCCTCGAATGATGGTTCCTTTCGCACACTTCAAAGAAAACGCATCGCGTGGCTAGTGCTGAATTAAATTGATACTTCAGAATTTCAAATGAGGCTACGCTATATAAGATGTAAAGAAGCAATAATCTTTCATCCCCAATAAACTTAACTTATCAACTTGTCACGTTTATTTAATATTAGCGAATTGGGATTGCCTAGGGCGGTAAGTTCAATATCGAAAAAAAATCAAAATCAATAACATGATTCAATGTTAGTTTACTATAGCTACGTAATTGATTGATACTTTCATGTTATAAATATAGACGTGATACTGGTCATTAGATAATGCACTCAAAAAACGTTTAAACTAAAACTGACAAAATATCGATAAAATTCACGAAAGCGTAACATTTTTTGATATCGTTTTTACTGGAGAATGTTACCGTTAACGAACATAAAGCTTGTTTATTTTTGGTATTGGTTGAATTTGTATAATTTGTTTCAGTAGTATTAATATATTGAAAGTTTTAAATTATTCTCCCAAATTCATACCCAATAAATATTATCACTTTTGCAGTGTTTCGACAGTCAAGTGCGTAGAGTGAGTGTAGTTTATGTATATATCAAATTATTTGAATTAGTGTCTTCTATGACAAATCAGGCTATATTGGAAATTTTGGGATTTAGAACAAGATAATTATAAACTGTATTTATATAGTGTTTGTATTCAGCAACGTTTCGCAAAATTATTTCATCTGCTTCTTCAGGCCTCTTCAAAATACATCAATCCATTAGTCATCACCTTAAAAACATCTACTGCGATAATTTGTATCAACCATTCAATATGTGGCTCTAGTTATAATTATATATATATATATATATATATATATATATATATATATATATATATATATATATATATATATGCGATACCTGATCTCCAGAAAAAGATCAAATAAGGTAGTTTCGAATAATAGTATTTTTGCAAAATGCCGTATTTTTAATGTAGGGATTTTAATTTTTTCGAGAGTTCATGCACCTTCACTGATGCTTCTCCTGATTGAGTGTTGAACCTTGATACATTAAATTCAATTGATATCAGTGAAGTGAACCATGGGAGTTTCAATTGATTCTTGTTGAAATGTTGAGGGATTTTGGGGATTTTTGCATCGCTACAGCCCCTCAAAATTCAGTAAGATGGCTGAAAATTAGTACGTTAGCTTGATTGGTTTCAAAATATTTCTCTCACTATCGCAATTTTTATGTAGAAATTCAATTCATTTTTCCAGGTTCAAGGTTTGTGCATCTTCTCAGCTTCTCCCAATTGACATAGAGGGTTAGGAATATGTATATAAAAAAGTTGAGAAATTAGGAGAAATCACGTTCTTAGTGACGAAGCGCTGCTGCTCAAGCATTTTTCGACATTCGTTTTAGTGCAGTTAATGTCAGCTTATTGCTAGTAGATTTTTTTCAGAACGTCCATGGCACTGCCCTCATTTGTCGGTCAATACCATATCATAAATTCATAGGCTCATATATCCTGACCTGTCAATATCCACATAGAATGTTATTCAATTCGTTATGCCTTCTAACGATCTAATTATTAGGTAAGCTGTTTTGCAAACGTTATAAATAAGAATTAACGTTTAATTGTCTGGCCCTAGCAGAAAGAAATGACCTTTGAAAATATGCCTCGCCCAAACTTTCCAAAATATGACAATGAAATTTAAAATTAATGATGTTGGAGCCCGACTCTCGCTAGGCGTTGATGTGAACGTTAAGTCATTCACTTATCGCATAACGTTTGTGTGAGAAATGATCTGGTTGGAATTAATTGATTGAATGTACCTTCTGACAACTGTAAGTAATTTTCGAATTAATAAAGTGAACAGGATGAACATGCGTCTCTGAAATATTGACAGGTTGAGATAAGATTGATAAAAATTGATGAAGGACGTTTTTCGATACTGTTTGCTCACGATTATATCATCATTTTATTTTTAGAATATCTCTCGAGAACAGTTCAAACTTCAATCGAAAAAATTAGTTGAATTTTCGGAATATCTTTTTTTCATCATTCTCAGTTGAAGAAAACATTTAGAAAAAAGAATTGAATAGATAAATCGAACAAAAAAGGCACATTACAAAAAAGAAAGAGCCCTTTATGTTATGTATTAAATAGCAGATACATTGAAATAAATTAACGTCGATGGAGTGTAATTAAATTTAAAAAAATGATAGAATTGTAATAAAATTGTAGGTAATTAATAATTGTTTTCCAAAGTCGTCAACATAAACATTTCATTTTTATTAATTATAAAAATATGAACTAACTATGAACTTAATCAGTACATTCAATTTCAGTAATGATTGGTTTCTGATAACTAAAAAGTCGATAGTGTTATTGCATCTTGAGATTTCACGGGATCCTTGAAAATCTTTTATAGACATCGATGTTTTCCCATAAATTAAAAGTATTGGGTCTTTTACCCAGAAATCGCAATTACATTAACAAAACAGATTAATATTAGCGAATTTTTTTTCAGTCGTATAATTAACGTGTCTTCACTCAAAAAATGATATAACGAATAAACATGTATAATTGTTGAGAACTTTTACTTAACAATAATTCTAACCTAGAAGTACAATGAGGTACTTCATCAATCCATACCGTTATTAAACAGTTTTCTCACGTTTCAACGATTATCATAAGTGTTTATTGAAAGTATATTGTAAATTTATCACGACTATATTTGTAGTTAATAATTTTTTATTTACTAAATGACAAATTGCATTTAACGTCAGTTTCTATTTTATGAAAAATAATATATAATTCATTAAACGTATTTATTAATTTCAAAGAATGATTTTAACATACAGGGTGTCCCTAATTTAAACGTAAATATTGTACGTGATAAGTAACAAATACGCAAATCGGAAATTAACCAAAAAACATTTTTAAAGGTCTTATTAGTCTGTTTAGTATGTTATTATATCTTTTTCGACAGCTTAAAACTGAAAATAATAATTTATCGGTATTACCTAATTCAGTCAACTTTTAATAAACATTTAAATTTCAAAACGGTAACACTTAAAACCATTTGTAGTTTAATTAATTATCATATTGTCTTTGCATTTGTTATGAAAGTGAATTATGATTTAAACAGTTAGAATCGAGATAGGGTTTTCGAAGAACACAACAATAAAAACATTAAAGAATTAGTGTATATCAAAGAAATAGATAATCTTCAACAATTTATTTTCAAAAATTAATCAAGAGTGCAATGACAACAAAATAACCCATAAAAAAGAAACTAGTCACATTATAAAGCCTTTTAAATTTTTATTATTGTTGAAATCATTTTCATAGTTTTCTCTCTGTTAGTTTAATGACATAAAAATATCATTAAAATTATGTAATTTTTTGCTATTTATCTTATAAGTTCATTGAAAAATTAAATCTTGTTGCTGTTATGAATGATAATTCATTTTTATTACAAGTGCAATATTAATATCAGAATCAATTAATACGAAAAAGTGATTTCATTTTTTAAAACTTATCAAATGAAAACTGTTGTCGTGCTGAATAATATTTCACCACTATTCTAGAGCCCTATTTATAGGCTCTCAGTAAAGATCCAATAATATACTAATTTATTATATAGGTACAGAATGCTGTGTAATAATTTGACACTTAAATTGAAATCGTAGGCCGGTAGCTGACTTTTTTTCAACTGACGTGATAAAATGTACCCATATCACTCATACCAACATAAATTAAAATAGGTTCATTTACAAAAATAATTTCTGGAGAAAATCTTCACCTTGTAGATCAATTTCCAACTTGTCCATATCTACAGCTCTTATAAGGAATTATGATCATATCTTTTTTGCATAACCATCGCATAGATATGACTCAAAATAAACCTTAGTCTACTTTCCTAGGCGTATTTTTATTCATAGTTCAAGTATAGTATCATATGCCGCTCAAAAACCCGTTCACTCAGCTATTAATAAATAGGTACTCATAATTTATATTTAAATTCAATTAACATTTGTCTGAATGTACGTTGCACCACAATAAATCCAATTTATTTCCACGCCAATAATGTCTTGTTTATTGATTAACACGGATGAATTTGTATAAAAAGCTATAAGTTTAATTACTTCTTCATTATATTAACTTAATTGATCTGTCTAGGAAATCGTTTTCTAATATTTTTTTAGCCACGGAATCAAGCGCAATTATCAAGGACCTCCTTAAAAAAAACAGGAAAAAATTTCGACCATTTCTTTTAGTACACAAAAATACTTTTTTATTTTTTTCTTTATTATAAATTCCTTAGCATACGATTCTTAATGTGAAGGTTGCTGTTGCTTTTTTTCCAATAAATAAGTTATATTCGGGCGGATTGTAGTTTTATGCTCAAATCGGAATCCAGTTGTAATCTGTTTCTGTATTTGTTTTTATTATATACAAGAGCAGAAAATGTCTTATATCCAATTTTTATTTTGTCGAGTACTGGAAAATAATCCCGAAAAGAGGACCTTAATACGCGGAGGTGTTTGATCACTTCGTTTTGTACTTTTGTTGGCAACATTGCTTCACCAGAGGATTCCAAAAACGCTGAAATGTAGAAGAGTGGCTACAGTTTTTTTTGAATTGTACGATTTGTTCAAAGGTCAAATATTTCGAGGATCGTTTCAATTTTGTCGTCAGCTTAGTAGATGTTGCTATCTCTCCCTATTAATTTATTATTATAAGTCCAGAGATGAGACTGCGAACTCCCATACATATTCTGGCTGGCCCCCAGGTGTCCACGCACCACAGGCTGAGAAACACTGTACTAGGATATTCAAAAAACTATCATGTGAAAGAATACTGTTCCAGACCAATATCTAATAGAGAAATATTTAAATAATATATATTATTGCTACTAATTTTTCTTCGCGAAATCATTTGAAATCTGTAATAATTTCTGGAAGTAAAAGTACTAATTATTAAGTTTCCTCTATTTCGTTACAAAATTTCATCAGAACAATCTTTCGCATTCGACTATAGGAATTTAAAATGTTCACCTTGTACTTAAACGTGTGGAAATATATAAGTTTTCCATATAATTTGAAGTTAATGAATTACTGTTCACTGCGTAAAATTTTCTATTTTATTTCTTCAAAGTGAAAATTTTGCAACGTTAATTCTTCATTGATGATAATAATTGTATGGAAATACGCAACGCAAGGTGAAGTTTTGCGAAATAACGTAAGAGAAGAGAAACAGCTCATTCATGTGTATGATGATATCCTTGCATGAAAATGAAGAAAATCGGATACAGACATGACGAAATTCAGTGAGATAGAAAAAAGAACCAAAAGAGTATAAATAATTGAAAAATTGTTATGGTATTTAAAAATTTGCATACCGTTTCTTAATATAAGAAACGGAAAATAGAGAACTATTGTTTAGATGAAATTAATCGTACAAATACATCTGACATATATTCTGAAGTGAATTATTCTTCAGTTTGAAGAACTTATGAATATATTCAGATCATTAAAAGTTGAGTATATAAGCAAATTTTCCTTTGTTGTTTTCTGTTTTCCCATAGTTATTCATG
The DNA here is from genome assembly GCA_030704885.1 of Cynegetis impunctata. NCBI lineage: Eukaryota > Metazoa > Arthropoda > Insecta > Coleoptera > Coccinellidae > Cynegetis > Cynegetis impunctata. Next base: position 106,779 of record JARQZK010004424.1, read on the forward strand.
TTAAATCCCTGTGTTCACTTTTTGATGCTTACTTATACTACCTATTTTTTCGAATTTAAGAAGAGAAAAAAATATTTAAAATAACCTCCTCAGTTCATATGAGCAACACTCATAGGATCTAATAAGATTAAAGGTAATATTGTTTAATTTTCCCTGAATTAGAAGACTATTCTATAGATTCATGCAAATATGTCAAATTTCTTTCATACCTCTTGGACTATGAGATTTTTAATTTTAGAGATTTAATTTGGCATGTCCAAATTTTATGTGGATTGATATAGAGCTGAAAAACTGGATTCCGAAGAATTTTTGCTACTTCGCAGCTCAAGGGAATTGAGTTATAGAGTGTAAAATTTGTATGTGTGTGCAGACTGTGTTCAAGGAGTGCCTTTAAGCCATTTAAATTTTCTTCGAAAGCTGCTGCCATTCTTATGCAGAATTTTCAAATATTTTCTCTCATCACCACAGTTAGTATGTAGAACTTTTATTCATTTTAAGGGGTTTCTGGCTTTACTGATCTCTACAGTTCTTCAGATTCAGTTAGAAGGCTAAAAATTTGTATCTGAATTGAGTTCATGTTAGGCATGTATACATTTGGAACCTTTTTCCAGACCGCCTTAATTTTCATGTAGATTCTTCTTGGTATTTTGCGGTTTTCAGTTGTAATCACAAAAATGAGAGGAAAAAACAAACTTATTAATGAAGCTCTGTAAGCTCACTCATTTTTTCATTACGCATAAGGAACGAATCCTGTGAACTGATTCTGAACGTAATGAGTTTTGTCATATACGTGAAACATAAAGACTATATTTTTTTGAATAAAGTTTCATCAAAGTGAACGCAGTTGTTGTTTTGTCGTGTTTATACGTATGCATTGCATAATCATTTTGTCAGTAGTTCCAGAGCAAAGCAAATATTTCTCTCGATTTTCTATTTCAAATCTTTCAGACATTAGGAATGATCCGGTGACATGTTCCTGGGAAATAAATTTGTAGGTTCACCTATGTTCTACGAAATTTACCAGAAAAGAATTGTAGATAAAACCATTTCGATCGATAAAGGTCGCATGATACATAATATATTCCAACCACCTGTTCGCCGTCCAAAAATTTATTGAATGGAAGTAGAAATCGAATATGCACACTTTACCAAAAAGGAGGAGTTTTTGTTTTAACGCAATGCCATTCGAGGTTGACAGCAATTTCATACGTTGTACCAATTACGGCAAATTCCACTCATGTTGTATCGGGCCACGATACGATCATCCAATATATTCGAGTGACTTCTATTTCGGATAATTACTTGCATGTGCGCGTGTTCACAGAGGGCATGTCCTCACCTCCCATCCTAGCAACGGTTGTACTATCGACTTTTCACGCAATGTCCTATATGGCACGATAATATGGCGCCTGCCCACAAATTGATGCCATGTTACATGAAAATGTAAAAGGGGAATCATAACTGTCGATATTATATTAAAATAAGAATATTTTGTTATAACTGAAATATATATAGTTATTTCCTTCAAACAAACCTCTTAACTATTGTGAACTTTCTTTCATATCACATCAAAATAATGTAAATATATATATATATATATATATATATATATATATATATGTACCTATATATATATATATATATATATATATATATATATATATGTACCTATATATATATATATATATATATATATATATAAATATATGAAGAATTTCGTGAGGTTGCAGTGAATGTTGAATTTGCCAAGGAGTATGAATGAAACTCTTTGCTATTACGTCAAGATTTCGAAAATGTTTATTTCTTCCTTCAGGACTTATAACTTGAGTTTTCCAGGAGATAGCACCTTCACAAGAATAGAAAGGTTTCATAAAATTTTTCTTCCTAAAATTGTTAAAATTCAATTTTCCTTTCACAACGAAAAACATCATGTTCTAAATATATGAAATAATCTTGGTTGATCACGAGATGTACATGAATATAATATATTATATATATATATTATATATATATATATATATATATATAATCAAATTTTGATACCTTTTCGACCCTTAGGTTAATTTAACAAATAAAAATTAATCGGGTGAGGGGTCAATGACTATTGGTTGGTTCCTTTTTCTTATTTATTCCTCAATATTTCGGCCCCTTAAGTCTCCAAATAAGGTCTCCAAATAAGGGACGAAATATTGAGGAATAAATAAGAAAAAGGAACCAACCAATAGTCATTGACCCCTCACCCGATTAATTTTTATTTGTTAAATATATATATATATATATATATATATATACATATATATATACATACATATATATATATATATATATATATATATATATATATATATATAAATATATATATATATATATATATATATATATATATACATATATACATATATATATATATATATATATATATATATATATATATATATATATATATAATATATATATATATATATATATATATATATATATATATATACATATATACATATATATATATATATATATATATCAAAAAAACCATTGGCATCACAAACATTATGATGAAAAAGGTATAAGTTAGATTTAAGTTAATTAGTAAACTGTACTTATATATCTGAAACAAGACGAATATTTTGTAATAAGCTTGAACAATTATAAGAATTAACTTCACTAAACTTATACTAGAAAATAACAGCGATTATTGTGGTGCCACTTGATATATATTTGACAATAATAACATAACTCCGACCTGTCTTTAAAAGGCGGTAACCAACTAAACTTCCTAACAAATGTGGGGTTATTTTATGGCGGCCGAAGACCTTAATCCACTCATCGCATGGTATTAACACCCTTCACCATTGATTGTTCAGCTCTGCATAATGTTATAATGAAAAATTGATATTGAAAGTTCCATATCATCTACAATTTTGAAAAATTTTTAAACAACGACAAGATAGTGAACTCTTTGAGACATAAAATGATACGTATGTAGAAAAATGATGTTCTGGTCAATTTATGGTATATATGGAGTGCAACTCATTTATCTTGATGATTTTTTTAGTATCTCGTTATGTATTCTATAGAAAAACTATTGTCGGGACTATGTTGATGAATAGCATTTAGATATGCAATTATATTGAATATTCTCCTGTTTAGATTCAAGGAATTATTAAGAAATAATGAATAGATCTAAAGTATTACTATAGGAAATAAGATAACATGATCACTTATTCTTATCCAATTAACCAGATTTCGCAATGCCTTATCCTACTTAAAATTTATCAGTTTAACGTAAAAACCTTGGTATGACTTCATTATCAAACGTGATATATTCCTATTATACCACAAAATATCACATCATACGTTTCAGGTCGGAAGAAGTTGAACATTTCAGAATTTCACCATCAAAATATATTACTGATATTATCTGAAAGTGATGAAGATTTCTGTGTCCAGCCGGATTTAGTAACATTCGAAATTAAACCTATCTACAAGGTCCACCTCGCCTACCTTGATTTACAATAGTCATTTCGAACACAGGATAGCACACCGCCTGCTTGTAACTAATATTCCCAATTAAACCGGTCCACTCCTATCCATTCCTATATAGCTTGTACCAAATTCAAATTGATACAAGCGAAAGAACGATCGATCAAAGTCAGTACCATTAACAATCGGAGACAACGAAAAAATGCTGTTTGAAACCGCGCACACTGAAAAGAGAAACTGGAGTGGTTGCTATTCATGAAAATCATATCGATTGTGTCAGGTTTTCCTTCAGCAATGGTCCGTGATATGGAAATTGATCGTTTCAGTTGCCCGATGAAATAATTTCGACGTAGCAATAATTGAAAATTTATTTTAGGATGTCTATTCAACGAGATAGAAGCGAATTATTTAATATGTTTCGATCAGAATGTATCAAATGGGTGAACGTGAAGAATTGTAAAATTATAGTTAAATTAAAGTTTCTTTTTGAGTTATTTCGCAAATAACGATAATATTTTATGACGTCTTTTGTCATAATCAAAGAATTAAAGGATGCGAGTAAAACGTGAATTGAATGTCATATTATAGTACCTAGTACTATATATATAACAATGTTATGCGACCTTTTCCTATATAAATTGAAAAAGTTTTATCTCACCCTTTGTAAATTTTACATATTATTTTGAGATGCTTGAGTGACAGTGACAACCAGATTGTATAGCAATCAATCTTGAAAGTTTTTCATATTATTTTTGAAGACTTGCTACATTGTAAAGGGTAACATCTTTTGCCACCTTCGTTTAGCTACAAAAAACTAAACGGGGATTTGTTTTGTACGGAGGGTAGGGGGCGCCACTAAGACATCTGCTCTGGGCGTCAACTTTCCTAGTTACGCCACTGTATATATATATATATATATATATATAAATATATGTATATATATATATATATATATATATATATATATATATATATATATATATATATATATATATATGTATATATATATATATATATATATATATATATATATATATATATATATATATATATATATATATACCATATGAGCTGAGATCTAGCTTTCTTGGGCTTTCTGTAGGGAGTAGGTGGTTATCAAACTGTCGTCATTTTTGTGTATATATTGATTTAGAGGTTTGACATTTGATATTAGGATGGAGTTGTTGTAAGGATAAAATCCTCTGGGTTTTAACTCCTTTCCACTACCGCGGCTGCTTCAGTATACAAATTTGATGTTTCTTGTGCTTTTTAAAGGCTTGCTCACCTTCTTGAGTCCTCCACATTGGGTTAGAGGGTTGAACTGCACGTGGATTGAGCTGCTTTCAGGAAAGCATTGTCTGGTATTCTAAACGACTTTTCCCAACCATCATCATTTCATTAGCAATATTTCATGTAATTTCCCGATTTTCATTATTTATAACAAAGCTATGCTGCTCACATGTTTTGATTTTCATGAAAAAAAAATTTATATACCGATGATTCCGTTCAAATAACAATTTGATCTCAGTATATGATGAAGACAATGAAGAATTGCGAAAGGGCCTTGAACTCGCCGACAAAAGATAATATGTAGAGCACATAACATTAGCATAATATTATGAGCCCTCAAGGTTTTATTCTACTATACTACGTCGGGATATGGCTCAAAATGGTTGGTTAAGCTGCATTAAAACCACTGAAGCAGCAATACAGCAGTCCCTCTGCAAAGTCAAATGTATCATATGCGTTTTATTTTCTTGTCCGCTAAGTGTGTAGAGGTTGCTTCTTTCTGGTATATGGACATTGTGTACTTAGTTTAGAAACAGGCTTATTGATGCCGACGTATATTGTCCAATCGTATTATTTTCATCAGACTATAAGATGTGAAGCTATGTAGCAGTCGCCGACAAATTTAAATTAAAATATTTCATCGAAATTTATTGAATTTTGTTATGGCAAAAAATGATAAATTAACAGAAAGTCTATGTGAGTAAAAATCTGTACCTCTCTTTGAATCTATCGGTCTAAATTCCTCGAAGTTTGTGGTATTCGATACAATCATTTGATATATATTTTATTTCTCACTTGTTTATTATTTGTTGATTTTACCTTAGATACGGTTGCTATAAATACACTTATTATGCCTAAGCATAATGGATCATAATGCCTGCTAATTGTACGAGGAGAAATAAAGCAACTTTCATTGATTAAATACTTCATAGTCCTTGTCGTATACGACTCTGGATTTCTCCGGCAATCAATTATTCGCAGCTAGGGCTGCATTTTCTATGATATTCTTGGGTAAATTCATTTTCACTTCCATTATTTCCATAAGACTACACCAAGAAGGCAGCAATGACATTCACTAAATATGATGACAAAAATATTCACAAACGTCAAAATATCAACAAATGACATGCCTACTATGAGAAGGAAAATGGAAAGTGTAGGAGCAATGAACTGATTTCAAAATCGATTTTTATTATAACAAAATAATTTTTTCGTGAAAAATAAAATCTTCTATGCACCACGTGATCCTAGCGCTCGATGGACGTTAGGATCTAGTAACGCCCTAACCTAACGCCCATCGGGCGCTAGGATCTATATAACGCACTTGGTAAATAAATAACTATTTCGTCCTAGAAATGAAAAGGACTGATATGAGAAATACAGGAAATAGTACACTATTACTTAAGATATAATCAAAAATTAGGCGATAATATTGAAATGATTTATATGCTAATTCAGTTTGAACTCGAGTGAACTTGTAGATTCTAATAAAGCAAACATTGCTGACTACGTGATTGATGCGAGTCTTACAAATTTGTATTCTGATTTTGGTGCTATTTTAAAATGAATTCCCCCCTGTGTGAATCAATAACAGAATACGAATGCGTATGACAAACGTCGATCGTGAGTTTAGGATTATTTACTTTGTTTGAATTTGCCAGATTACTCAAGTAGAAATTCATAAAATCGATACAAATATCCTTCTATTTCCAGTTGAATATATGTCCTAAATATCATCATTTTAAACAGTACATGTATCAAAGTTGGAAAAACCTATAAAAGCTCTCTAAAAATTTTGAAGCAAAGCACGTGAGGTTTTTAGCATCAAAATTTTTTTTGGAACGAAGTTTCTCACAGCAGGCTTGGAGGGATTTCGCTGCGGAACCAAACTGAAAAATATGCGAGACTAAAAGTGTGACGATAGTAGACTGACTGACGAAAGTCACGCTTTTAGTTAACACAAGCGAATATTGTATACCTTTCTCTTTCTTCCTCTTTTTTCCGTTCTCTCACCCCTTCTCTTTCTGATCCCACTCCGCCACGTCAATCGCCAATGCAATATATGTACTCATTAATTCATGTACAAGCAACTCGAAAATGTCAGATGTGAAACATCGAAATAATTTTGTATAAGTTATATGCATAAGAGAACAGATTACGATAGGAATAAGATATGGCATAATGAAAAGATAAAGCTTTACAAATTTTTTCCATAAAATAATGACTACGTATTGTAGGTTTATATTCAATTATACAGCGTGGCGATACGTTATCCTCTCGTTATATACACTATAGCTTCTAAACTTTACATTGCGTTGACGACCGAGTGGTCTAAGTACTGAATCCTGGTGTGACGAATTTCTGGGTTCGAATCCCAGAGGTTACTCTTGGCTTTTTAATTTTTTTATTTACAATCTCGTAAGTGCTCTTAGCCCCACATTTCAATATTAATTATTTCAACTTGGATTAGTATTTTCTGAATGTGGGGTTATAGACTCATTTACCATATTTAAAACCAATCTTAATAGCATTAAATCTTTCGTCTCAATGTAAGTCCCTAACGTGAAGACCAATAATATCGCGGAAGCTATAAAACATTAAGTTATTGATTTTTAAATATGAATTAACTAATGATAACATCTAAACACTCATCAGTATGATGATGAATCACGAATTGATGATGGCAGCATGTGATTTATTATTCTATCACTTAGTTGAATGTTGCCCATTATTTAGCAATGACGTCTGCCCACTTCGTAGATTTGTGCTTCTTCTTGTCTTATAGTTTGCATTTTTAATACGGAAATTACGTTTACAGGTTATTTAATTATCAAAAATTAGAGTATGAATACTTAGAATCTTTAATGCACCAAATATTTCACGTTGTAAATGCTAGATGGCTATAGGAACCATACTCAAAGATTTAAAATATTTAGCATATATATATATATATATATATATATATATATATATATATATATATATATATATATATATATATATATATATAATATATATGGATAATTATCCACTTCAGCGGGGATGACTCTTATGTGTATCGTTAATGTTGACTTTCCACTACTAACCTCAAGTTAAGTAAGTAATGTTTTAACCTATTTGTTTTACAAATTGTGCATTTTAAACCCTCTTTGTAGATGTCTTGATAAAGAAAATGAAGGATTTTCGAAACGTTGACATAATAACACAGAGCCTTCTTTAGAACAGCCCAGTATTTTGACTGCATCCTCAAGATCTATCTGCTTTTCCTTAATTAGTCAGTCAAGACTACCCTTCGCATTAATATATATATATATATATATATATATATATATATATATATATATATATATATATATATATATATATATATATATATATATATGCTCCCATCGAGTTAAATGAACTGAAGTTCCAGTACCTGGGATTTTTTTCGTAGCAGAACGAAAGTATCAAAATTCAAGATATTTCGTGTTTTTACGTGGTTTTTGAAAACATTTCAAACTCCACAGCTTCTGCATATTGAGTTAGAGGGATCAAAGTTGGTACGTAGACTAAGTTAATGTTGAGGAAGTGCCTTTTGGTAGTTTGAACCATTTTCCACAGTCGCGCTGCACCGCGCGGGGACTATTTCCTTCAAATCGTATCCCGACCAGCTTCGCGATCAGTACACGATGCACTTCGCGAATTGTTTTTCTATTATGAAAGTATCTTCGTCAGTATATCAGTTTCATTTGTTTCATATCGTATAAGCGGCCATAAACGGCAATCATTCAACATAATCGGCCTATATCAATCTCATGAGGCATCATCAGGTTTCATCAGACATGGCCTACTAATTCCATGACAGTTAAAAAAAGCACTATGATATTTCACTGTTTTCGACATCGATTTTGCTTAAAATGATTAATAAAATTACGCTCGCTTAATATTTTACTTATTCAAGCAGATATAGTATTTGCCATTGCTTTATCCACACTGCTTGAAGAGTACGCACAAACATAGCGAATTCTTAGCCAGTGAGTGCCCAACAAATTCGAAAACTTCATACGGTACACATTCACAGCAGTGAGGGAAAAATTATTGGCGCGTTCAGTTACAAGGTTCTTGGAATTCCAAGAGGGAATCGACTTCAACTCAATAACTTTCTTGAACGACTTATTTCTCGATAATATTTTCGTTTATTTCAAAGCATATATCCCTATGAAATCCTTCGAATTTTTTCGTTATATTGACAGCCAAACATTAGTTAGAAAATAATGAATTAACAACCGAAAAATTATAAATCACCTGTAATTAAAATTATATCCTTATTTCGTCCTGATTCTGGGTTTTGTAGGAATAAGGAATTTCTTAAATATATCAAAAATGTACATTTATTATCAAACTAATGATAGATACATATTATTTAATTGAAATCATTCAAAGTAAAATTGAAAATAACTATTAAAATATTTATTAAATTCCTACGATTTCGTTGTCCACTCCTACTCATCATAAATAGGATAATATTATTATGTGAATGCCTGTATTTGTGTAGCGATATCAGCGTAAAAAGATCTGGACTGATACCATACGGTAGGTTTATTATTAATAATAGCTTGCTATGCCCGAGGCTAAGCGACTGAACACCTGGGCCGATGCCATGGTTTTCGACTCTGTTTTAAGAGGAGAAAAGATATTTGATTTTTTAATCTCCTTCGAACGAATCCTCTAGAGTGTTGTTGATTCATGTAATTGACAGTTCAATTTTTTTCTTAAATCTAAATTTAACATTCGGAAAATAATTCCATTGATGAAACTATGGAAATAACTAAACAGGAGATGAACATTTACATTTTTCATTCATTAAATAGTATAAAACTATTCAATGATTCAAGGACTTTTTTTTTGTAGGACTTAACTAGGTAAAAAATGAAATACTTGTTATTTGAATGACTTCTTTTATTTGGTTATAAGTACAATAAATATAACGAAGTAATTATTTTGTATACCGAGTATTGTGAGTTCGTGTCCCACCTGGGTGTTGAATATGTTCCATTAAATTATGTAGTCCAAAAATATGTGTGAATGTTGGGTAATGACATAGATTCAATCCCATTGCCCATTCGACACCGGCGTTAAATTGTAGGTCTCTTATTACTATTAGGTACTAGTGTAGTCTTATAATGAAGTTTTATATTTTTATCTCAAGGGATCTACAATTTAACGCCGGTTTCAAATGGCCAATGAGTTTGAATCTATGTCATAAGCAATTTTCGGTTCCTTTTGCGAAGCCATCTTCAGGAGAATTAGAAGGAAAATAATTCAGATGACTCTGAAGAGTAGGCAGGTTGAGACTTCAGAGTTGACAGGAAGCAGTACGGTTGGTGGAGTAGGCAGGTTGAGACCACGAAATCGCATTGTTTCCGATTCCTCCTAATTCGATTCGTGGAGTAGGCAGATTGAGGCCACGTATCTGAATTATTCCCCTTCTAATTCGCCTGAAGATGGCTTCGCAAAAGGAGCCGAAACGTCGGGATTTTTCAAATCTTTTACGCGGTTCAATCCAAGAACCAAGTTTTCAAATACTTCCGACAGAGGATATCTTTCTGAACATCTATATATATAGGTATATATATATTATATATATATATATATATATATATATATATATATATATATATATATATATATTGAACTTAATTAACTTCCGAGGGTTAGACAGAAGTAGCTTACGCTAGACTTCACACTGAAAATTAGGGGCATATTATTATTATTTTATACAAATTTTCGAAACAAAAAATTGGTTGGAATTAAACAACACTGAAGAGCTTGGGACTAGAACCCACGATCCTCGGTTTAGAAACGATGAAATTTATCTCTGAGCTACCGAGCCCTTTAATAGAGCTTAACTTTACCCAAAACCCTTTCCACTTCTCCACCACAGAAACTTCTACAACAAAATTAAATTTGTATGTAGGTACGGTAGAGATTTCCAGAATGATATCTGAAACCAAATTGGGGTTTCACTTTTCATTCGAGTTGAGTTTAAAAGTGTCCTGAGCTCGCGGGTGGGAATTTTTATATTCCTTATGATAATTCAAATCGGTCTGAAGTCCCACCACAAACTTAATATTATATTCTCCTCAGGTAAAAACTTTGACAAGTTTAATACAGTGTAATTTTACGAACAATTATTGATAAATTTATTTACTTAACAATATTATACAGTGAATGAAAGTCACATCAGCTATTAATAACTTCATAAAGTTGTCTTTTTCTCCACATACCGTCTCTCTCGTGGAGGCAACATTTTATAAATCATAATAAATTGTCATGAGAGGTGGTCTGAACACCAGCCGAGTATTTTATTATTGTTCTGTTTGTCACAACTACCGTAAAAGATAATTTATGGCCTATTGAGAATTTTCATTCAATGGAGGTATTGAAATACATTTTGTAGATTTAGATCGCTGCGAAGATCGAAAAGGGTGGCAGTTGCTTCCTAGAATTGAAATTTGATGAAAATGGAGTTTCATTATTGTGACAAAAAACCAGTTAAAATTTTACTTATTTTAAACTTTTAAGTACACTTTTTTATAAGGTCTGTTTTTCATTATTTTTGATCCTATTTGCAGCGATAACCCAACAAGCTTATAATCTAGATATATTCAAATTTTGTTCTCAATTATTGTAAACATTTTCTTCTTCACCGATCGATCTCTAGTAAATTGCTGCATATTTTATATTTTTTTTTATTTATTTGAAAAATGTAAGTTTGAACAGAACGAGATATTTAGAGCTATATCAAAATTCAAGTCGAATGAAAAATTATAAAATAAAACGGCAATTGCACGTGTGAAAAATAAATTTAGATTACTATATAAATGACAATAAAGGATTGGAAATATATAGCTGAAAAAATTCAATTAAATTAAATAAATTAAAATGGAAATTGCTCGTATCTTAAATTATATGAGTGAATAAATGACTAGTTAAAACAATAGAATAAAATAATAAAATTGATTATACACGATGTTTAGTATCTCTAACTGCTTCTAACTGTATACTGAAGGATCATAGTTTGACTTCCTCATTTTATAATTTATTGGGTTATGTTTTTTTTATAAATATGTTTCAGATGAAACTTTACCACTTTATTTTATAGACAATAGTAATCTGGAAATCTACAAATAAAAACCTACGAATAAAATCATTATTACATATGAAATCTACAAATCAAATCTACAAATAAAAAAACTATTTTTGACCTTATATTTTATAATATAAATATATTTTATAACTTTCTACTTAATTGTTTCCTATCCATATTAGCGTTTGAAAATTGTATATAATTAACTAAGTGGATCAGCTAGATTCATATCTGTCCAACATTAGTAATTCATTCAACTTTGTTTTTCAGTTGTTTCAATTTATCTTTATTTATATCAATCATTTAATGTTTTTGAGTTGAGAATTCACTTTATGTCCTGCCTTATAATTGAATAAAATATTCAAGCAATTTTACGAAAATATTGTCACTTTCTAAAAATAGGTACATCTCATTTTTGGAGTGCGGCACATCCGCCATAGGTAAACACTAGTTTTTGCTCATCGGGGATGAAGCATTTCGTGGGTTCGATTCCCAAGAAATTCACTCCTTAAAAAAACGTGCCATTCAGTAGTTGGTTTTCCAATAGTAAAAAGGAGATTTCGCTTCAATTTGTATAACAAAATAATCGGCAGTAGTAAAAGAAATCATATTTTCTCTGGTAATCTGATATACTTCGAATTGTAGACATTGAGAGAAAACAAAGAATGTATTTATTCACTCACCTTAATTAAAATTTTTTACGCAATTATTATTACATATCGAACTACAACTAATTATTGACTTGTGCTGCCACTATAGTAATTTACGAGCTAATTAGGAGGTAGTTGAATCTTGGATAACATCTTCTAGCGAGAAGAGACGTTGTATAAATTTTATTATCCTTATTGCTTCGTATATTTGTTCTTCTTGGCCTCAATTCATTTACATATAAAAGTATGGATGAAACGGTCCATGAAAATGATTTAGTCCATTGAATTTCATGAAAACATATTAAGGAAATTAAGACAACATAAGAACTTATGATTCTAGATATACTCTAAAGATCTCATTGAAGTAGCACTATTAAAAAAAAATATTTAATTTTCAAGCACTATCGAAGATTTCCGAATAGATTTTATTATATGAAAACTAAATTTCACCAAACTTGGCGTTTGTAGCTTGAAGTTTTGAGTTAAAAAATGGAAGATTGATTCACAAGAATAATATGAAAGTGGATTACTTCATAACAAAAATACGAAATAGAATTTAATTACTCTAGCTATAGTAAAATTCAATGCAATTAAGATCTGACTATTTTTAGTACCGAAACGGAAACAGTGGCGTCGTCATAGTAATTTACAACAACATTGCAATAAATATTTTAATATCTCATATACAAATTAGTGTTTTAAAAAACTAAATAATTTTGTGTTGCTTATACATCTAATGTTCCCACTGAATTTCGAACAATTTGAATAACAAATTTTTTTCGAATATTTTCTAATTACCTACCTAATTGTATAAAGTTATGCATACATAAAAATTAACCAAGCTTATACTACAAATCAAGAAACTTGAACATTGAATTTGATCTCATTTTGGAGTTGATTTAAATACCAATATTTATGGGATTCGATTAATTGTCTAATTAAGTCTTAATATATCCTATTATATGTTAATTGTAAGTGAATTATTATTGAAAATTTATGTTACAGAATTGTAATTAAAATTTCTTCGCATAGTTAATTGGTAGACACATAATTCGTTCCTTAACTACAGCTTATATTCTATTATGTTATTTGAGTTGTTTATATACAAATTATAAATTGTGAATAGGTGTTATTCGATCTATGAATAGTGAATTTAATCTCATCTGTCTGTTATATATATATATATATATATATATATATATATATATATATATATATATATATATATATATATATATATATATATATATATATATATATATATATATGTATATATATATTTATATATATAAATATATATATATTTATATATATATATATAGATCTTGAACTATTATATAAAACCAAATTTACCTCTTATTCATTATATAACCATAAGTATCGGAGGTTTTAGAGTCCATAAGGTATATTTAGCACTCAATTTCTACGATATTGAAAAAATTTAAATTTTAAAATTTTATATAATACTTCCAGTTTCCTACATAAAAAACACTTGTTCAACAGCTCGAACGTAAACAGTTGTCGAGCAAGAATGTTTAATTTCCCCTTCTTAAGTATATTTGATTAGTATTATTACTTAAGGCTCAGTTTGGATAAACATTCTATGGTAACCATTTTGGATAATTTCATTATACTGAAGTCATTCTATAATTGAATGATACATATGTGTGATTTGTAGGTTATTATTTATTTATTTTTATTCAGAAAGACATGTGCTTCGATTACAAAGATAATATTTATTCTTTCTTGACAAAAATCCGAAGTTATAGAATAACTGACTTATTGGAGTACATATGCCTTCAAGACTCGAGATTAAATCTTTTTATTTCATATTATTTATTATCACCATTAATTAAATAAATGAAAAGAGTTAAATAAGAGGGTGAAAATTTAGGCTCCGTAGGCTATAAATTAATTCTACCCAACTTTCCAAATTATATTTATATTTCTCAAACATAAATGGGTGCCTAATGATGATAATATTCAACGACCATTATTCTCATAAATTCAAAATTAATGCTTGAAAATTTCGAACTACTGGTCTTTCAAATATATCAAACTTTAAGAATGACAAGCATTTATCCCGATAAATATTTGTAGCCCCATTGTGCACAAGAGCTTTAATACCTTAAGAATCCACTAATATGGCGCCTGTCTGTCTAAACCTTTGAGAGCCGAGAGCCTAAGACCAGGCGCCAGAGCCCTCTAAAAGGCTCTCATTAAGTCTACAAACCACTCACAGGTATTTATTAAAGTATTGTTGCCGTTGACAAGTGTTTACCACTTCGAACCACTGTGTTACAATGGAAAATAAAACATTTCCAACTCTCTAAAGGCTTTTGTTGCACAGGCATGCAAAAGCTGTGTTGTACTTACGACGATTAAGTAGTTTCTAGTTGATGAAACTGAATTGATATTATAGGCCGCTATACTTGCTTATTTCTCAGTTTAATTGGGTTGAGGATGAAATCTGTTTGTAAAATCTCTACTGTGTTAGAATATCCATTCGGACTTTTAAGACTGAATTTGTCTTTCTCTTCTAACGCACCGTTGGAGTCTCCATTGTTTGATCAGAATTTTGAAAGTTGCACATTGTTATGGAATATAAATCATCTCAAGAAGAGGTTTTTACCTTAACCCATAGAAGTTTAAATAAGAAGATTCGTTGTAAAAGCCATTTTTCTATTTAGTTTGCTGTTGAATGTAAACTTTATACTTTAAGAATGACTATGAACTATTTTATTAATGAAACAATCTATCTATTTTAATATAAGTTTGCGATCAATATTCTTTTTTAGCATAACTATTCATGATAGGATTTTTCTCATGTCAACTTGTCTATAATGAGAGAAATAGTTTCTTGCATTACTAGGAAAGTGCCACTATTCATCTCGTAGGATGTAAGTTACTCCCGAAGCAAAGCGGAGTGCATTAAACATTCAAGAGAGGAAAAGGCACTTTACTCCCGTTTAATGCATATGATTTTTTCTTCTACCCTAAATTGAACCTTTTTTGAAACTTTATTTACAGCACAAATGATGAATTTATGTTTAATGTAACTGTAATGGCATCCTACATATTCAAAATGAGAGGGAGGAGAAGTACTTTTCCTCACTAGGGAGGGAAATACGACTTTCCTCCCTGAGGGAGGAAAGTGAGTACTTTCTGTAGGGGTAGAAGGAAAATAATAATAAAGTTCCTTTTTCAAAATAAGTTGAAGATTGTTCTCAAATGAAGTGTTGAAAGAAGATCATTAAATAAGGCTTACTTATTCCTAATAAAAAATGATAATAGTGATTTTTATTGTTTCATGTAAGATTTGAAAATTTGTCTTCTGGTTGAAATGAAATACCTATTGAATTTTTCAGTTTTCAATTTATTGATTACATTAAATTCTTCATTGTTTCGAAATATTATTTTTTCATAAAAATAAATGTGTTTACAACAAGTTTGATGATAATAAGTCAATAGATTCGATTCAGTTCACTTAACATTAGCTGCAGGTATATCATTTTTATGAAAAAACATATATATATATATATATATATATATATATATATCTATATATTATTAAATTATAATTTAAATAAAAGGACGTAAAAGGTTTACATGAAATATCTTTTGAACTTTTGGTACGTTTATAAATAAAAATTTCATATTATAATTTTGATAACGATTAACGCGGTGTAGTTCAAAAATATCTCCTTTTCAGTTTGATTAGAAAACCAAAGAGAACGTTGTAAACAACAACCGCATTCAGAGAAGATTCACCTTACGAAATTTGTGCGGCGAAAACAAGACAAAATGATAATTAAAAGCCACTTGAAATGCGGTTGGTAGATTGTGTGGAATATTTAGTAACATCCACTAAGGTAATGTTTGTTGAACAAAAGACTTTTGAGTCATCTTTCGTAACACTGAGTGCAATCTTGTTAATAATTAACTGAATATTGTCGGCCATTGTTTTCTTCTTTTCCATATTTGAAGAATAAAGTGGCGACACATTGACTGTTTCGAAATCGATCTCTTGTGATGAAAATTTCAGATGAGGTTCCACGATTATATTAAAATATGAGCTATCAAATTCTGTAAAAATTTAAACTATTGGAATTGAACAACATAACGGTTTTATGAATTTTGAATTAATTAGAAAATTTTTTCTTGAAATTTGACAAATTGACAGTTGGAGCCTTAAATATGATTCAACATTCAACAGATCTTTTAAATTTTGAAAACACAATTACTGTTTAAGATTAAAATCTAGTAGAAAGAAATGTTTTGGAAATATTATAAAACATTTCGGACGAATAAAAAAGAATATCATGTCATGGAAAAGACACAGTTACCAACCACGTGACATAGCAAGAAAGTATAAGAAATAATGATTCTGAATCGTTTGTACCTATATATTACTTGCTTTGATAATGGCTACATATTCAAAACGCATAAGCAAATAAATAGTTATTAGTGGTTAAAAGATTATTTCAATAAATATTATATGTTCTAGTTGACCTCATCGCAGGAAAATTGTAAATAATAATTGAAGAGTTCAGTCAACTATAAGAGAATTATATATATATATATATATATATATATATATATATTATATATATATATATATATATATATATATATATATATATATATATATATATATTTATATATATATATATATATATATATATTTATATATATATATATATATATATAATAAATTGTAAATAATAATTGAAGAGTTCAGTCAACTATAAGAGAATTATATATATATATATATATATATATATATATATATATATATATATATATATATATATATATATATATATATATATATATTTTTTTATATATTTATATATATATATATTTATATTTATATATATATATATTTATATATATATATATATATATATATATATATATATATATATATATATATATATATATTTATATTGTTATGATATTTTCAGGGATGTAAAATAATGTAGGGTAGAATTGAATGTGTATTTATAAATTTCAATAAACTCAAGTAATTATTAATGAATATGTTTAGAATATGAAAATGAAGATCTAGATATGTAGAAATTAATGATAGAATATAAAATTTAAGAATATAAGAAAAATTTTGAGTATATTGTCAGAAAATGTCATGAAATTGTCAAAATTTGAAATATGTGAAATAGATTAATAATCTAGAAGCTACATGGAACAAAATTGTGATTTGTTAAAATTGAATGATTCATATACATTACATGGAGATTGAAAGATAGGATTTTGTTTATGTCAGCCATGAAGAAATTGAGATTTTTGGAGAGAGATTAAAAGAAAAAATAATTATCGAAATCAAATGAATATTGAAGTTTGGGAGTAAGACAGAAGATATCAGACATAAGATAGAAGAAATTTGAAAGATGATGAAATAATTTATTAGACACGGCAACAAAGAAGTATAGCAAAGAAAGAACATTATTAAGTGTGAGTTATTAAAACTTGAATATTGGCCAATTTAGAAAATTCAAAAATATTATTTGCAAAAAAAAGGATCATAATAATAATATTAATAACTGTTAAGTTTTATAATTAATAGATTCATATATTATTGTTGCTAATTTAATAAATTATTGTTGAAATAAAAAAAAATCTTGAGTTCATTGAGAATAATAGAATTTTGAAGATATTAAAGTAAAGAGTCAATTTAAAAAAAAAGTATGTGTGTTTGGCTGTGTGCTATGCAAATGATATATCCGTATATAACGTAACCAAGATTGTGGAATGAAGATATATTCATAAAATGCATTAAATTCTCAAATTGACTACTTAAATAGCATTCTGTTATGGAGAAAAAACTTAGCGAACATAGATTTTATAGGTTGTTGGTTAGACAAGACATGCGAGTACCTAATGCTCGCCAGTGTATAATCAAATACCAAATCAACGACCAATCTCAATGATAATAAGACTAACAAAGTAAATAAACATACCTTGGACAAAATGATACCTCCAATTGGCGATGAGTATATATATTCATTTTAGCTCGTGATTCGAAATATCATAAGTGCCAGACGCAAGTTGTAGTGATTTGCTTAATAAAAAGGTTGGGAAAATACATGTATACGTAACAAAAAGTTAACAACAGGCTAGTACATGGCTCTATGACTGTAATTTTGCTTGAATCGTCTCGAGAATTTCGACGACATGAGTTTCAAATCGGATACGCAGGACCGAAGCGAGGATTTATGTTTGGTGTATTTGGTATTGGTTTCCAATTCGAATCTTCGTTCGAATTGTATGAATTTGCTACACCAATTTCAATTCAACTGTTTTATTTTGAATACAAATGTATTTTGAAGTTTCCAATTTCAGATATTACTTGAAATTTCGGTTACTAGACCATCATCGGGCAGATTGAGTTAAGAACCAAATAAATAATTATAGATTTGACGCTTACGGGTGGGGAGGAGTTATTGCAGGTACTTAAATAGACAAGAGCAACATATTTTAAAAAGGGCTAATCGAAGTGAGTTTTCCAAATTTGTACAATGAAATTATCTTAGAAAATTATTATTATTATTTGAATACACTAAATATGGGAGAATATATATCAAGTCAATCTGGTCGTTCAGCAAGATATGATTGAATTTGAAAATTTCCAATTATAAGTAAGTTAGTTTGGTCTCTTTCGATAATTTGTGCATAATTTGGAAGTTATCTTTTTGTGGAAACGTGTGGTGGTTTTCACGGCAATGATTTGAAAACTTTGAATCTACCCATAGTTATGTATTCAGATCTTAACTCAATCTGCCCGATGATGGTCTAGTGACCGAAATTTCAGTCAAAGTTTTAATAAACGTTGTAAAATCAAGTTTTTTATTATTATTTGAATGATGTTAGTCGAAAAATATTGAAAAATTGAATTCTTATCTTTCGCCATATAAGAATAGGTACGCAACATATCTTTGTCATGTACAGAAAATGGATGTTTCATATTCTCAAGCTTACATTTAATTAAATTTATTCGATTAATATGTCCACTTTTGTTAACGTTAATTCATTTTGTAATCATTTTCTGGTTAAATAATCTTCATTTCACATAAGTATTTTATTCAGTTGAAATCACAGGAAGAGAATGAAAACAATTTTTTTTACTATCATTCACTACTGAAATTATATAATAATAATAATAATAATAATAATAATAATAATAATAATAATAATAATAATAATAATTTATTAATCCTTTAAGACATTTGACAAATGTATAGGATAAGTCAATTACAAACAATTGCAAAATACAACAGCACTCAACAATTGAAACACAAAACGTAAAATGGAAAATTTATCTGAGAGTTACGAACAAAATAACAAATTAAGATCAAGGTATCAAGTGTAAAGTACAAAATTAAGTTAGTGCATAATCCAGCATAAACTCCTCCACGCCATAATAACCCTTGGATAGTAGCACTGTCTTGAGACATTTTTTAAGTGGAATTTGGCTTAGAATTCGAAAATTTTCAGGTAGATGGTTGTATAATTTAATTCCCTGATATATATGGCTCTGCTGAAATTTAGCAGTTTTGTGTTTAGGGATAGTCAGTAAAGAGCTGTTTCTCGTCGGATAATTATGAACCGTACTATGCGTTTCAAATGAATTGATATTCTCTTTTATGAACAGAATACAGTTTAAAATATATATACATGGGAAAGTCAAAATTTTATGTCTAATGAAATGTTCTCTGCAGGATTCTCTTGGAGGCAGATTCAACATAGTACGGATAATTTTTTTTTGAGATGAAAAAATCCTGAAACTATTAGTTGAGTTTCCCCAGAGAATAATATTGTATGACAAGTGGCAGTAGACAGTGCTATAATAAACAGTTATCAAGGATTCAAATGGCATAGAAGCCCTTATGCGGGACAATGCATACCTCGATTTATTGAGTATCTTACTCAGATAATCCACATGATCAGACCACCGTAGATTCTGGTCAACAAAAATACCTAAGAACTTCACACGTTTTGTAGAGGTGAAGTTCGTTCCATTATAACTGAACTCGACATTGGTTATGTTATCCTGTAAGGAAAAATACACACACTCCGTTTTGGAAGTATTACAAATCAGGAGGTTTCTATCACACCAGTTATTGAAACTGTTTATTATCATTTTTGTCTTGGTGATAAGTTCATCATGAGTGAATGCTGTGACGACTACTGAAGTGTCATCAGCAAATAAAGTCAGTAATTCAGCATTATATATTTGTTGATGAATACAAAACTATTTTTTTTAATAAGGACTACTTTCTGTTCATATGAAGCTTTCAGCTGATGAGGTAAGGAACAAATTTAATAGGTCTAATTTATTCAATTTGGGCAAAAACTGTGAAAATGATATTAACAATGAAGAATAGGTGTGTACCGTTTATATTCTTCATTTTCCTTGAAACATATTTAATATCATTCTATCTCTAATCGAACGAATGAAAAATGCATCAAATAAGGATCAATCGATATAAAATTATAGCAATTAAATAGTAATCTTCCTACATATGAACCTAATAGTGATTTATTTTAGTTCATTTATATACATATTCATATATGTAAATATATATATTTATAAATATAATGGTTGAAATGCTTGTGACTGACTAGTTGATAAAATAACTTCGAAACCCAACTGAAAGGTATCTGTTCGTGGGGCTGCAGTCAAAATTTTGGGAATGCCAAAGAAAAAAAAAACTCCTTTTGTATTAAGTCAAGCTTTCGAGAATTATTTATTCTTTTCAGGACTAACTAAAAGAAATTAAGAAACAATCAGGCTAGGGACACTCAAAAACACAAAGATGATACTACTTACAAACGAGAGTATTGAAGGAAACTAACATCTTTATCAAACAACAGAACATTCAATGTAGCATCTCTAGCTAACAGAGTCAATGAAACATTTTCAAAAAAGAATTAAAATCGTCACTACTGTAAAAAGCAAAATTATCCTTAACAATAACACATTACATGAAAAATTGAGACTCAAGAAACACATGGTTTAACGGAAACAGAGATCCTAGTAACGGATAAAATAAATGACAAAGATTGAAGTATGGCATGTGATAACTGAACAAAAATTACTGGATACATAGAACCGAAAGAAAAGCTGTGCGTCCCATCTCGGTATAACCGTAGGTAACACGGGCACAACAATCCCCCCAGTTAAATGCTTACAAATGTCAATTTACTTAAAACAATGAAACAACCAAATATGTCAATGTTATAACAAATATATATATATATATATATATATATATATATATAAATGGGTAGTCTTGACTGGCTAGTTGAGGAAAAAATGTATTAAATATGATAAAGGAAATAAACATTTCCGAAAGCTCGACCATATGACAAAGAGTATTCTTTAACCTAGCCCAACAATTATTCTGACTGCAACCTCAAAATATTCAAATACATTTTTATATATATATATATATATATATATATATATATATATATATATATATATATATATATATATCTATATATAATCACTAAATCTGCGCTATATAGATTGCAAAGGTTGTTTATTTGCTTAAATTTTGATTTTAGCACTAATTTTATCACACAATGTTGAAAGATATGGGATTGGATCAATATCATTAAAATGGGGTTTTTTCATTCTTTTCGTGATAGAATTTTAAGATTAAAAATAAACTAGACCCAGCTCTGAATGCGGGGGCCTACTAAACGATACCTGGATCGCTACACTATCATTCTCGATCGATAAAACAGCCATCTTGTTAACTTGTTAACAAAATAACTAATGAGTTAACTTATAATGGAGTGTATTCGCGTGTTGCAAGTCATACTTAAAGCTGAGCTCTTTTCTCTTTTGTTAGTGATCTAAAAGCCGGCTTCGTCTTAGAGTGCATTCCAATTCACATCGATATTTAGGTAAAGTTCCTACATTCCATTACTCGTTTGACAGAAACGATGTTGGAAAGAATAGTTTCGAAGTATTCGTGGTATTGGAAATGAATCAGTTATACAGGTATCGACCTTTCCGTTTCAGATTAAAAAAGAATTGCGGTATAACGGTTGTTTATCAAAAGTTGAAACTGCGGTATACTGCGGAACTATCATTTTTGACACTATACTCGAGTCAACTTGAAGATTTCAGTGATGTAACCAATAAGTTTTAGACGTGTATCATATGAAGTGTTATGTTATAGGTGAGGTACAGAAGTTTTTTTTTGAGGGTGCACCAATAATAAAACAGGAATTTTCAGCATTATTCACTTTAGAATGAAGTATAAAGTTTAAAATAAAATACACTTGGCTTATGTTTCACTATATAAAAAATATTTAGATATTGTATTTAGCAGTAAAGAATAGTCGACATGTTTCGAGTTATGAACTCATTATCAAAACTGACTACAGAAGAGTATTACATCTTATTTTATAAAACAGACAAAAGCAAAGGTGATACCTGAAAATCAATTTGTTCGTTTACAAGGGGTAATCAACTATTATGGGCGGAACTTATTTCGAGATTTTCAAGAAGGTCAAGGCGCTTTCCTTTGTTACCTGAATGTAACAATTGGGTTTTGTTGAAATCTAAGCAATGATTCAATTTTATACAATGTTCCGAGAAGCCAGTGGTATTTTCATTCTGTGAAATTGACTTTTTATGTTCTTCAACACGAATGTTCATATTCCTTCCTGTTTGTACAATATAGAAAGCAGGACATTCGTCGCAAAATATTTTGTAAACACCTGTTTTCTCCGATGTTAGATTTTACTTTATTATTGACGGAGAATTACTTCAAGTTTCTTTTATTTGTACAAATTGTAGTCTCCATTAGTTAGTCTTGATAATGAGTTCATAACACGAAACATGTCGACTATTCTTTACTGCTACATAAGTATATCAGTATACTTTGTTGAAATTTGCAAGATGACTCCAGTTTATTGGGCTTCACTCTCAAAGAATAAAAAAATAATAGGGACTCCTGAAATTTTCTATTGCCGACTTTGTTTAATAATGAACTGAATCGAAAATATCTCTGGTAGTAGAGAAAATAACAAAGTTGTTATGAACAAACACGTATCTATATCGTCTGAAGTACATTGTACCTACTGTACTCAATAAATTGCAGAAGAATGGAATTTATTAATCACTATGCAGAAGTATAGTTCATTTTATGTATTTCAATTAAGCACAACATCTCCATAAATAAACAATAGTAACGACTATATACGGTGGGAAATTCATACAATTTCTATAAAACTCAATTATGACATCTCTCGTTATTATGACTAAAATTTTGCCAGGAAAAGTAGAGTGCAAAAAAATCAAACTTTACTTCTTGCATTTTCCGGCAGCAATGACCTCTAGAAATGAATCATAATGATTTGAATCATTAAAATGCATATTATACATGCAATATTTAAAATTCAAGTCCCTGCACACTGCGGTAAACAATTTTGCCAGTTGATTCTGAATGCAGTTATTGTATCGGGAATTCCTTTTAATATATATATATATATATATATATATATATATATATATATATATATATATATATATATATATATATATATATATATATATATATATATATATATATATGTATATAAGGAAAGTATAAGGGTATTAAGACTCTCTTGGATCTCAGTGGTACTGTTTTATTGTAGGCCAAGCTTTCGCAACCATTTCAACGAATATTATTTACTAAGGTGTTAACTAGTAAGGTTAAACTGTTGGTTCCACTGTGATCAGTCATATATTATTATTATTATTATAAGTCTTGATAATGAGTTCATAACTCGAAACATGACTATACTTTACTGCAGAATACAGTATCTAAATATTTTTATATAGTGAAACATAAGCTAAGTGTGTTTTATTCTAAAGTTAATACTTTATTCTTTATCATGTTTCACCAAGAGATGTGCGAGAATTCAATCTCAGTTATTATTATTATTTTATTGTCATTCAGAGATACAAACAGACAAAAGTCCACTAAAGTATCTACAAATGTATGTAAGTATGTATATATCAATAGTTATGTAACATCTAATATCATCATCTAAACATATATGAAAACAGTACACAATGTGAATACATGCGAAATACCAAAAAGGCCACGCATCGGGCCATTATAAATTAGAATATTATTAAAACTGTTTGAAATGAAGATTTGAACTTCTATGGATAAGAAAGTGTTGTATTAAGGAAAAAATTGTTTTAGAGCTTGTTTAATGTTTTTGTTGCTTGCAACTTTTTACATCGACTGTCCTCCAGCTCTACAACATTAAATTCCACTGGACATATAATTCATTGTCGGAAACAAAAACCTGAATAAATCGAGTGTGCCTCCGTGGTCGCCAGCACCTTCGATCGAACGTTGAGAACCACCCTGATTCAAACAAAACAATAGCAGCCGGAGAACAAATAACAATGATCTAATTATTTCACCTTATAATCCGAAGGAAGGTTATATGAATGTAGATGTTCGATATGTATTGTATTTAATACAAAAAAAAATTGTGGAAGTTTTCACCTAGCTTAATAATATACTCCAAATAAATTCAAGCTTATTTAGAATTTGGTTTTGTATCTCTCAATATATTTCGAGAAAGTTACCAATTAATAAAATTAACATAGTCATCTTATTCTAGTTTGACTAAGTGTGATAAAAACTATGTCATCAGATATAATGGTATATTTATAACGAGTCTGGCAATGAGAAAATAATGACAAGACATATGACCGAAAAATATTACCCAGAAATATAGTAAATCTGTTCATACTGGCTTGCCTTGTATATATATATATATATATATATATATATATATATATATATATATATATTAAAAAAATTAAATAATAAGAAATCAACTTGTCTAAAAACCACATAATGAAAATAACTTTTTATTCGACTAGTTTCGCCTGTTACAGCATTATCAGTCTTGATAATGCTGTAACAGGCGAAACTAGTCGAATAAAAAGTTATTTTCATTTTGTGGTTTTTAGACAAGTTGTTTTCTTATTATTTAATTTTTTTAATATAAATATGAACTACCACAGAGTTGTTTCATCGTCCATCGAATTTATTTATATATATTTATATATATATATATATATATATATATATATATATATATAAATATATATATATATATATACTATATATATATACTATATATATATATATATATATATATATATATATGCATGATGTATATAGATATATTCAATAATTACATGCATATATTATTTCAAAGTTAGATGTGGAATCCATAGTGTGAGTTGATGTATAAAAAATGAAGAAAAACGTCTCAAATTTATACTCAACAATAGTTTAATTCAGTACTTGATGACCGGCTTCAAGATGCCTTGGATTTAATCTTCAGATCAACTGAGGCTGTATACAGATAAAAATAGATATATACATACACTTCAATCAATCAACAGAAACCTAGCAACTACATTTGGACCAATAATCTGATCACATATAACTTATAATCAGGAATCAATTAAGATTTGTCAAAATTTTAACATTATAAAATTATCCAAAACATATACATGTTGGTAGAGTTCTCCTGTTTAATATTTCTAATTTAAAAATTTGAACTGTAATAACCTGTGATATGGTTATTTATATATTATATATATATATATATATATATATATATATATATATATATATATATATATATATATATATATATATATATATATATATAAAGTATAAGGTTAGTTGACTGACTAATTTAGATACCAATATTAATATTTGGGATTGCACTCTATCTCCAGCTTTCTGGATTTATTAATCCCTTCTTCAGGAGATGCTACAAAATATGAGTTGGTGAAACAAAAATGTTTTGGCTTACGTGAGTAACTCCTTTGTGAGCCAAAACATTTTTTTTTGTTTTGAGTTTCACCAACTCATATTTTGTAGCATCTCCTGAAGAAGGGATTAATAAATCCAGAAAGCTTGAGATAGAGGAATAAAGTGTACACTTATTTCACCCAGACTGCAATCCCAAATATTAATATCGGTATATATATATAAGGCATTCATGGTTGAATTTCGTTTTTAGTATTGGCTACTGAGAATTCTTCTCTCTGAAGCAACCTGTGTAGGTTCTCTGAAATTGAGCCATTATAGCAAGTCCTTCAAATTCCGTCAATAGAATCGTCACGCACAATTGGTCCTGTAGCGTTTTCTATAATAAACATTTTGGAAGCAGTATCAACCGCGTATGTAAAAGAAGGAGAGTCGTCGCGTGGCGACATCTGCACCGGAAGTAGTTAAAACATAATTCCCTAACGTAGAAAACGAGAAGAGACAGGTGAACTTCGCCCCCCGGCGGGGTCAGTTCCCCTCACCTGCCCGAAGAACCATAAATCAAATTTCAAATAGATGGGCGTTAACTTATTAACTTATAATAAAACACTGATGCCTATTTTAACGTAGCTGACTCCACGAAGTCGAAGATCTTTCGCTTCGTTCAGACTGTGAGCCGAATTAATTTCAGCCTATAATTACAGAGCGCGCCATAGAAAGTGAGAGTTTTCATAATGAAATCGACCTGAGTTTTTACGATATCTGAACGTAAATAAATATTTAAAAAAATGGACCTATATATTACGGGTTATAAGGTCTTATGGGAAAATGTCGATGAGAATTTAATTTATTAAACGAGATTTATTCCAAACGTGTTTCATTAATGGAATTGGTAGATTGTTTTTGCTTTTAACCCTCTTATTAACGTTGAACTTGAAATTAAAAGTAGTCTGTTAATTTTCGATTCAAATTGCGACCTCATCCTGTGTGGATCTTTCGAAATCACACGAAACTTTTTTATATTTTCAGAAATATATAATCATCGGCCATATGCTAAGCAAGATTCAAAACCATGAATAGCAAATTTATTTGAATATGATGTCAAATTGTCTACTTTTTAGTCGAATTTTTATTGATAATAATAGACTTTTGCTGTGTCTTGAAAGTCAACAGTAAGGTACATAAATGAGTGGTTTTTAAATCCGTTTTAAAGCTCCTGATGGGCTATGATATTAGAAATTTGTTGATGTTTGATATGTATATATATATATATATATATATATATATATATATATATATATATATATATATATATATATATATATATATATATATATATATATATATATATATATACAGGGTGTCCCACCGGGAAAGAACGCGATCTGTATATGGAAAACTACACATGGGAAACTTTTGAAAATTTGACAGTATACTAATGTTGATAGGAGCAACTCGACTAAAATATTTTCAAGATGGTGGTACTTCCGGTTATACCGGAAGTAGATACCAACTTGCTTATTTTAAATTGGATACCCTATATATTAATACATTTTTAGATTCTACGCAATATTCTAGGCAGATTTCATGTATTATGTCCTATACCTAAGTCTAAGCGTTTTTGACATATTTAGGTTTTTATATCAAAAATGACGATTGCAAGCCCTAATATAATTATGAAT
The DNA here is from genome assembly GCA_030704885.1 of Cynegetis impunctata. Taxonomy (NCBI): domain Eukaryota; kingdom Metazoa; phylum Arthropoda; class Insecta; order Coleoptera; family Coccinellidae; genus Cynegetis; species Cynegetis impunctata. Next base: position 134,848 of record JARQZK010004424.1, read on the forward strand.
TGTTCCTATAAGGACTCCCGTATTACTTACTTTGGGGTGGATTCCTTATTGAAAAATACTTGCTTTAATAGATTTTGTATAGTATTTGGATAACTAATCATACAGGATGTTCGAAAAAAAGATCTAAAATGAGATTGAGAAAACTGACAAAAATCAATATTTTCAAATGGAAACCCCCCATTTTTCTTATTTTGTAGTATTTAGCATTTGAAAAGAAGGTAACTTGGTATGAAGTTATCTATACCTAAAATTTTAAGTTTTCCAAATATTGCCAATTTAATATTTTTATATGGCGATTTTGCATTTAATCGTTAAACAATTAGATCTAGGATAGCCACGATCGTATTTGACATTTCAAATCATCGTAATGGCACCCCGGTTAAATTATACAAACGAAGATTATTTAAACTTATTTATTATTTATGGACAATGTGATAAATTATTTCAATGACATGTGATACATGTGCGACCCGATATCCTCATAAACAAAAACCATCACCAAATACTGTTAAACGAATTATAGAAAACTTCAAGAATTTTGGATCTGTAAAGGCATAAGTGTACAACAAGAAACCAGCTGTTAACAATGAAAATATTGAAATAGCAATTTTGGAATATTTTGAGGCTTATTCAACAAAATCTTCAAGGCATAGCATTAGAATCAGGCTTATCTAAATCGTCAGTTCTAAGAATTTTACGGAAACACAAATATCATCCCTATGCTATCCATATTTTCATTAGTGCAGCATTCAAATGAAAATGATTTAGATAAGCCTTAAAAGTTTAAATAATTTTCGTTTGTATAATTTAACCGAGGTGCCATTACGATGATTTGAAATGTCAAATACGATCGTGGCTATACTAGATCTAATTGTTTAACGATTAAATGCAAAATCGCTATACAAGAATATTAAATTGGCAATATTTCGAGAACTTCAAATTTTAAGTATAGATAACTTCATACAAAGTTACCTTCTTTTTAAATGCTAAATACTACAAAATAAGAAAAATGGGGGGTTTCAATTTAAAAAAATTGATTTTTGTCAGTTTTCTCAATCTCATTTTAGATCTTATTTTTCGAACACTCTGTATGATTAGTTATCCAAATACTATACAAAATCTATTAAAGCAAGTCTTTTTCAATAAGGAATCCACCCCAAAGTAAGTAATACGGGTTTCCTCATAGGAACAATTGATAATTATATTACGGCTTTCAATCGTCATTTTTGACATAAAAACCTAAATATGTCAAAGACGCTTAGACTTAGGTATAGGACATAATACATGAAATCTGCCTAGAATCTTGCGTAGAATCTAAAAATGTATTAATATATATGGTATCCAATGTAAAATAAGCAAGTTGGTATCTACTTCCGGTATAACCAGAAGTGCCAACATCTTGAAAATATTTTAGTCGAGTTGCCCCTATCAACATTAGTATACTGTCAAATTTTCAAAAGTTTCCTATGTGTAGTTTTCCATATACAGATCGCGTTCTTTCCCGGTGGGACACCCTGTATATATATAATATACATCATCTGCGGCTCGCATAAGACCAAATGAGCTAAATGTAGGTTGTTTTTTTGGAAGAACACACCTATACAAATTTGGGCAAATTCAGTCAAAATTCTGGAATCTTCAAAAATCAGCAGCAAAGGAGTGGCTGGAGGTGCATAGGTGGTGGCAAAAGATGTGGAAGTTAATTTAGCCTTGTAGTGGTAATTCTCGAAGGGTGCAAGTGCTAAAAAAAACGATTTTCGCACCACAATACTACTTCCAAATTGATGTAGAGGGTGAGGATTGAAAATATTCATAAAAATATATTAACTTTCTGTTCGTTCGGCCAGCATTTTTAATTAGAGATTTTTTTTCGTGCTCTGAATATTTGCATCTCCACAGCTACTGCTGATTGCTTTAGTGGGTTTTCTCTTCTACAACCAACTACATTTTAATATGGAGATTAATGGTTTCTCCATGGTTTGAAGGTTTTACCCACCTCCACAGCCACTCTAAATTGAGGGGGTCAAGAATTTGAATGTAAAAAGGCACAAATACAAGGGAAAATTCCACGAAACTCTGCTGATCTCGAAATTCCTCATATTTATACTTCTTCTCTGAAATTTGATGACTCATATTAAACGTAGTAAAATTGTATTTATTTCCACCAAATAATCAATTATCAAACATGGTTTTAAAATAAAATATATCTACTACGTATTCTCAGATGAGAATAAGGTGTCTGATGAACAGTTTGCAGAAGAATTTCAAGAGCAGTCTATACGAATAGTGTCTTCGAAAATTATGAAAAATAGAAACATCTATTATTTATAATTCAGATTCTTTGAAAACTCGTTTTATATCATTTATCGTTTGAGAAGAAATGATCGTCTTCGTCTTTTTCCTAATCAGATATTTCATGACAAAACGAACGTTTTGTTTTATATGAAAAATTACTTGTTAAAATTGAATCCGAAAATGATTGATGACATTTTTCGATCTCCGATTACTTATTCCTTAAACATATTAAATCTCCTAATAAGTAGCACTATTTTGAACCAATTCGGTACGTGACGTAGCTAGATAAGTTACCAATTCTCATTACGTCGAAATTTCTGGCTAGTTTGCACGATAAGTCGAATTTCATCGGTGAACAATCGAATCGCAATACTTTAAATGGAATCCACTATCATCCTGATCTACACCGATGAAAATCAATAGCATCCATCAGGAGTGTCAATCAATACCTCACGTGTCAATCAGAACGTGGACAGTTGTTGTGCCTTGTCCTACACTGTTTACTTTACGGACTGGATCTGCGGTTTCGAGTCGCGAAGATATTTTCCGCAAGATAGTCGTAACAGATATGCATGCAAGGATTTTCGACCTCATAAAGATCAAATTGGATACATTTTATGTACTAAAGGAAGTTTTAGAAAAGAACAATACTAGCTATTTCACTGAATCTACCATATTTGTAATGATTAAAATAAGAATAAAAGGTTTTACAAGCTAATATTTTGAGCGAACATCCTTAGCAAAAATGTTTCAAATTGATGACAATAGATGTGGGGATTAATTATCGATAACATATCTGAAAATGAGACTCCTAGAGTTTTTCCGAGGATTCATGGAGCTAAAAGAAATAGGTTTTGAAGGCGCGTGTCTACAGCTATCCACTCTGCTTCTGTAGATTGAGTTAGAGCGTTGAAGTTTGGTACGTACATTGAGTTTATATTGACTTAAAATCCTTTTTTGGAATCAACTCTTTTTCTCAACTGCGCTTCGTTTCGTGGTGAGTATTCCGTCCAAATTGCATCTCGATCTGTTTTGCTATCAGTAGGTACACGATATACACTTCGCGATTTTTTTTACGATAGAGGTTTGCAATTTGGTAGGTGGTTTGGGTTGATGATGAGATGCGTTTCTTCGTTGGTATCAACTTCTTTCTCAACCTCTTGGTGCATCTTTTTTTAGTGAAATAAATTATTTTCTTTTTTTCAATTCGGTTTGCTATGTAAGCGATATTTAGTCAAACCGTTAGAATCGCATGTAGATAGATAGATATAGATAAATAACTTTATTTACTTTATACAAATACATAGTATTTTAAAGCACGTCACAGCACATTGAAACTTTTAAAAAAGCAATTAAGTTTAAAATAACTAATACAAAACAGCACAATTATTTATGTGAAAAATTCATCAAGGTCACAGTAGCACTTGTCAATAAGAAAAAGCTGCAAAGCATTTCACGCGAAAAATACGACTTTAATGATGTAGCTCTGATACGAGTTTTCATTGAGTTCTTCAATTTTTCTATAGAAGGCATGTGAATATATTTCACCATTAAGGCAGCGCTTGTAAGAAAAAGTATTCGCTCGACCAATTTTTCGTCGGCTATAGTTGCAAAATTGATCATAACGAACGGCCCTTTTATTTAAACAGGATAATGTGTAATCTATGTCCATCGTGAGAGTCCATTCTAAGTATTGGTGAAAAATGTGTTGAAACTAAATGCGTATTTACAAAGATAACATAGTTTAGACAAATAGTTTAGATTAAACGATCGTGTTCTTGCAAAAACAGAATAAAATACGATTTGGGAACAGAGGAAATCCAGGAAGGCTATGGGCAAGGCTCGTATGTCTTTATAGTCTACAAGATAGGTATCGATATGCACCCCGTGACCGGTATTGTGTTACCGCTGTCAAATAGCTACTGAATTTTACATGAGCAACGTCGCAGGCACAAATAGTTTCATATATCTGCTAAGTTTCAAATCAATAAGACAGTTAGAAATCGAGTAAAAAGGTAGAAATTTCAATAAGGTAATAAATGAAGATATTCTTCTATTATCTAGGTATTGATAGTGAGAAACTTATATATCATACCCATAACATTTCTAACTAACATTCGATATAATTATAATGGACAACAATCCTCGAAATATACGAAGTATTCGAATTATCGAAATTATAAGATACGACGTATAACGATGTATCTCCAATGAAGCAGCAACCACGACTTATGAGAAATTCGTGGTTATCCCGATGATTAATCATTTTCTTGCTTTCATTCATACGAATTTCTAATAATCGAATAATTGCTATACTTGCCATAACGAAATTACATATTTCAATCTCGTCTTCTCTGCCTGATTAAGTAGTTATTCGGAACAAAAACCCAACGAGGAATATAATGTGTTTATTCTCAAAAATACCTTAATAACTATGATTACCAGAAGCCAGGTCGTAAAAGTATAATTTTTTTTTGAGTAGTAAATGTCAATCAAAAGTCAGTGGAAAATGACTATCGTTTCAGTGAGTCTAACCAGTTTAGGTGAATTATGTTTGTAATGATCATCCCGTACAACAAAGTATAAGTACATTGATAAAACTGAAGAATAGAGTCGTTCCTTATTTCCAGGAAATTTTTTCGTGATAGAACTGTATCATATTTTATATAATTTGGCTACGTCTGCAGTAATGTAATCTCCTCTAATTCGTGCATGGAAACGATTTAGGGAAAGATGATTACAATAAATCACAATATCACATAAGGTTGATAGTTATATCAGTCAGGATATTATGATCATCTAAGTAATCTGAGACAGTTCATGTAAATGTTGAAGAAATACAGTCATGTTCATTCACTAGTTGTTTTCAATCATAGATTAAATTTAGGTTCGTCCTAAACAGCATTAACCACTCACTGGTTCATAGTAAGATTCGAACTAAGTAGCGAAAATAGGCCCCCTTCAATGTATCTCTTATCTTCTTCATAGTTATTTGACATCAGTTTACTATGGAAAATGAATTTATTTAAATATTATATCAGTACAATTAATATTGAAGGTTTAAAATAAAATTTTCATTATATACAAGGATACAAATTAGTTTTTCATAAATATAAGAAGATAAAATGTATCCAACAAATTTGTGCAAGAAAAGTTAAATAATTATTAAAAATCTTGCAAAAGCATCCCAACAGAACTGACTATATAAGTCTAAATACCAAAAATTCCACATTAATTGACAATATAATGGGGATCAGTTGAATCATATCAGATCAGCTCAACCTAAGAACATATTACATCTTTTTTTTTTTTTAAAAGAGGTGGGACGTGTGCCCTCTCACACGCGCCCGACCTCCGTACAATTTTGGCTTCGTCAACGTGGACATTTAGCCATCAATTTACTATAATGAGGGGAACCACTTAAATCCGGACGCATACAAACACCCAGGAACACGGTGGGAATCGAACCCACCAACTCCGTCAACGAAGACGGCATAGCGTTACCTATACCGCTCCATATTACATCTCTTCTAGTTACCTACTCATATTCATAAAAACTATCCTGAGGTTTGTGAAAAGCAGGATTGAAAATGCAAGAAAACATTGTGCAAATCAAACGAACAACAAACAGAAGTTTTAAACTCATAAAATCAATACTTCCTTTTCCGAGTTCTTTCAGCCAATATATATACAATACATACGTTTAGAGAAGTTATTTTTGGACTCTGTTTTCGATAAAACCACAAAATCACTAATCTGGCCCACCCCTAACAACACAGGGATGTCCTAGGTATGTCCTTTTGATGTACCGCGGTACAAGGACATGATTGGGATATCCAGGGGATGTCCCGCATGATTTGTCCAGCGGACATCCCATTTGGAATATCCATAGGATATCCCATTCATGTCCCTGGAATTTTCGATATCCACTCACATATATAATAAGAATCATCGAAACTCGTCGAAATGTTGAAAGTGTTTGTTTTTCTTCTGGATAATAATTATGGAGAAAACTGAAATATATCTCATACATTTCTGGAAAGTGACCATTTCACAAGTAGAAAATTATTAATGCATAGTATATCCTTATTCTAAATTCCCAAAAATGATATATACATATATTATAGGTACACAAATCTCAATAATTGCATTTCGGTTTTTCTGGTTTTGTCCCTTTTGGCAACATTGTTTGAATTATTTGGTAATCTGTCAAATTAACCTCATAATAAAATGCGCAAGCGCAAGTTTGTTTTCTTTGTTAGAAGAGAAGATCAACGGCATTCGGCATTCTTATTGTTTGTGATTGGCCATTGTCGTGAGCATTTGAAGGATTTTATCAGTTGATATAAGGTGTAGTTATATATAAGGTGTAGTTGATAAGGTTGGCACCCTGGGTAAAGGTTTTCTGTGGTTTCCCTTACCATCTAATGTCAGTTGAAATATATTGACCTTGGAGCGAATGGCACGTAATTAGCAAAAAAGTGAGCCGCAGCCGCATTCCCCGATAGGAAAATTAGGATTTTTATTAATATTGTAAATATTAGAGAATTAATTAAGTAAAGCCAGGGTTGAAGAAGGTTGCAAAACCTTATAACTTCCCACAATAAAATATTTAGCTAGATAACAAAATGTACCCCATCCCCCCAGAAATTTTTTTTGAATAAACGTATTTTCATTCATTCATTCATTCAGGTTGGTATAATATTAAAATATTGAATGTACTCTTTCGTTTTGAATCAATTAATTGATGCAATAATATATGGTTAGCCCATTCTGAATATTATGTTTATAGTTTATTCATTAAGGGCCAAGGAGAGAAGCCAGAGAAAAAGATGATGCAATAATGCCTGCAACAAATGCACCGCCACCCTGAAATATATATGTATAATTTTAACTGATTAATTTATCTAGTTTCTTTCATTTATTTATCATATGAATTTATATTTAGAATGAGTTTTTGTTTGTAGTTTTTTCCTTTTTTTTTCTTTTGTTTTATTTTCATATATATATATATATATATATATATATATATATATTTATAAATATATATATGATAAATCAATATATCTATATATATATATATATATATATATATATATATATATATATATATATATATATATATATATATATATATATATAAGATGAGTTTTTGTTTTTCGTTTTTTGTTATTATCATATTTTAACATAATGTTAAATTCATTTATCAATTAAACTTGTTTTGTGTTGAGAATCTTTGAATTTTTTTATCCAAATTTCCCATAAAATTCTTCAAATTATATGAATTAAAGAAATGGAAATGCCAGGACGTTCAGGGGATGTACCTCCTATATATCTTCGGGATATTCCTGGGACATACCAAAAGGACATCCCATGGTTGTCCTTTTCGGTGGAAAGTAGATGTCCCTGGGACGTCCCTAGTACCATGTCCCGACAAAGCATATCCCAGGGACGTCCTAGTAGCAAATGAAGGACGTCCCTGGGATGTACAGGGGATGTACTGGTGTCGTTAGGGACATGGCTACTATGACCTACCATGTACATACCTATCGTATAAAGGCCTTTGGGAGGTCTCGGGTTCAAACCCCGGGGACGACTGGTCTGCCATGAGTTTTTTTCAGAGGTTTCCTCATGGTAATGTAAGTCACTGCTTGCAAACTTATAAGGCGAATGCTGGGCCAGTATTAATCCTCTGAACCCTACCCCTACATCCTATGTTCCATAAATATCCCGTCTTACCTATCCTTAATGCACTTGTACATACAAGTGTATCCTCTAATATAGCTGAAGGAGTTAATCCCAAACTCAAGCCGCCCACCTCCCTGACACATACTTCAGGGAGGAATGAAACACGTGCGTTTCCTTTCTTTTCTACTGATATCTTTCATACTTGGTGGTCCGACGCTTCCATAAGACATGATAGCCTTTCAAAAGGTCAATTTCGCTGTGTCGCATGAACTTTTACGTCTCTTGGATGAAATGCACTATTATTATGACAATCATCATGAAGTTCTTGGTGTTGTTAGGTCATGCATGGCCTAAAGATGGACGGAAATTGGTGCAGTTCGACAGCAGAACATTTGATCGAAACTAGGTTCTACAAATTTAGTTTCATTGGTACATTTTAGGAAAACGCTGTGAATTGTTAAGACACTACCAAAAGACTCTGGACTTGGCTATATAGAATCCGTATATGTTAATCTATAATTTCGTCTTAAAGTGGCGAGTGGTTGGTCATTTTGGCCAAATGCCATTCAAATTTGAGTTCTACAAGAAGAATCTAGCTGAAAATAGAAAACAAATTTTACCTCAGAAACCTTCATATTGTAGGTATTTATAATATCTTTGGATATAAATATTCGTCGATCAAATATTGCAGATCTATGAGCATAATCGGAAGTACTCACATCAGCGTCTGCCTAAAGGTGTTGCTCCACCAAAGAAAAGTTGCCAACTTTTGACACGTTTTGACAAGACAAATTTGGCAATTTTTCTTTGTTGGAGACCTACATTTATTGAAACTTTTGTACCAACCCGTGTTGACAACATAAAAGTTGGCAACTTTCCTTTGTTGAAGAACTAAATTTACAGCAACTTTTTGTCACCAACACGTGTTGACAACACGAAAGTTGGCAACTTTCGTTTGGTGGAGCTCAACCTTAATTCAACTCTTTCTTCTTATGTTCCAAGTATAGGCAAAAATAAATAATTCTAGCATTACTACCATTTTCGTCATCTCCATTCCACATGCTGAAACCTATCCGGGTACCATTTTCCGTTTGATTCGTAATTGTTTAACCACCGCTTGTCAAAATATTTTCCCACTTGACCAATATTATTTATCGGGAGAAATCGAAAACGTGTAATAACACCTCGCTCGGGTTTCCGAACACACAAATGTTGAAATATTTCAGTCGTAACGGCTACCTGAGCATATAATTACTCATTCGACGACGATTCATCATTTTTTCATTTGTATGCAATGAGAACTCAAGAAACCCGCACGGCTGGCTTTCTCAAGTTCATAAATAAGGCTCGCTTAAAAGCTAATCCGAAGATTGAAAAAACGAATGAGTCAGTTAACGAGAACAATGATATTCAAGTTCCACGGAACGTATTTGAATAAGGTGATGTCATGGGATCGATTCAGTTTTTTAAATACTTCCTCAAAAAGGATAGGATTATATGTATTTGAGAATCGTAGGTATGTGAAAAATTTTAACATGAATTAAGTTGATATTATGGTGCGTATCCACCGAAGAAAAGTTGCCAACTTTTGTGTTGTTAACACATTTTAGTGACAAAAGTACTGAATTTTACATGAGCAACGTTGCAGGCACAAATAGTTTCATATATCTGCTAAGTTTCAAATCAAAAAGACAGTTAGAAATCGAGTAAAAAGGTAGAAATTTCAATAAGGTAATAGATGAAGATATTGTTCTATTATCTAGGTATTGATAGTGAGAAACTTATATATCATACCCATAACATTTCTAACTACCATTCAACAATGATATTCAAGTTCCACGGAACGTATTTGAATAAGGTGATGTCATGGGATCGATTCAGTTTTTTAAATACTTCCTCAAAAAGGATAGGATTATATGTATTTGAGAATCGTAGGTATGTGAAAAATTTTAACATGAATTAAGTTGATATTATGGTGCGTATCCACCTAAGAAAAGTTGCCAACTTTTGTGTTGTTAACACATTTTAGTGACAAAAGTACTGAATTTTACATAAGCAACGTCGCAGGCACAAATAGTTTCATATATCTGCTAAGTTTCAAATCAAAAAGACAGTTAGAAATCGAGTAAAAAGGTAGAAATTTCAATAAGGTAATAGATGAAGATATTGTTCTATTATCTAGGTATTGATAGTGAGAAACTTATATATCATACCCATAACATTTCTAACTACCATTCAACAATGATATTCAAGTTCCACGGAACGTATTTGAATAAGGTGATGTCATGGGATCGATTCAGTTTTTTAAATACTTCCTCAAAAAGGATAGGATTATATGTATTTGAGAATCGTAGGTAAGTGAAAAATTTTAACATGAATTAAGTTGATATTATGGTGCGTATCCACCGAAGAAAAGTTGCCAATTTTTGTGTTGTTAACACATTTTAGTGACAAAAGTTTCTGTAATTTCCTCGTGTTAGCAACAATATTTGGAAATAAATGTTGGAAACCTTGTTTCCATTTTAGGCGGTAAACATCAAAAGAATACGCATGTCGCAGATATTTTTTCGCTCTGTGGATACACTTTCAGTTGGAAACATTTGTTCCAAACAGAAGCACATCTCATTACGTCACGTGGACGAACGAATTAGCTTGCAAAATATCGTCGTCGGTCGGAGACATTGGCGATGATGGAGACAGCTTGTTGTCAACTCGGTGTAGACACAATGGAAACAAAAGTTGGCGACTTTTTGGAGAGTTTCAAACAGTTGGAAACAGTAAAGTTGCCAACAGTTTCGATGGATACCCACCATTAGAAAGGAGCTATTTGGGGACTTCAAATATTTCTTATCAACGCCACAGTTTTTATGTGTAAATATCATACTCTTTTGCAGGTATTTGAGCTTTGTGTATCTTTCAAGTCCCTTCTAATTGTCTCAGAACAATCAATTAAAAATTTGTGTGTATATTCAAGTTTCACAGAACATGAGATCCATTCAGTTTTTTAAATACTTCCTCTTAAAAGATAGGATTACATATATTTGAGAATCGTAGGTATATGAAAAATTTCAACATGTATTTAGTTGATGTTAGGGAGGAGCTATTTGCGAAAATATTTTTTCGCAACGCTACACTTTTTATGTGGAAATGCCATACTTTTTTGATAGTGTTCTAGCTTTGTGTATCTCTTCAGTTCCTCCAAATTGTCTAAGGATATTAAAAATTTCTGTGTATCTTCAAGTTTGACGGAATGTATTTGACTAAGGTAATATCGATTCAATTTTTTAAATACTTACAAAAGAAAAGGCTGTATATATCCTTAAGAATCGTTGATATGTGAACTTCTTAGGAATATTTCTGAATGAATACGAAAACTAGAGCTATGCATTTAGACCGACAATTTTTGAACTAAGGACTATTTGAATCGGAAGATGTTTCAATAGGGATTTTTCAGTAAAATTTTTGTTTCTCTTTTTAGCTGTTTTTTTCAACTCAAAGTGGTCTAGTTATTCATGAAAACGTATATCATGATTCTCGGCATTCAATCTCGAGTTAATAGATATCCATGAAGCAATGGTTCAGGTAACACACCCCTTGATATAATTCCACACCTCTTCGTGTAGTTGTATGTCTCTTGATATTTCAGACGAAATAACTCACCCACTGTATAATCCATGTCAACTAAAATTTATCCTACTGTCTCAAAAATAGAACCAATTCGCTAAATTCCAACGGCACCTTTGACCAAGGTAATGACTCTTCAGGTGAGCATTATAGAGCAACAGTTGAGGAACCTATATGGCCCGATTCTAAGTCTCTTGATTATGTCCTCACAAAATAAACAGTTACATAAAGTGAACAATGAAAATTCCTCAATAATTTGAAAAATTATCAAACAACTAGAATTCTTCATTCACAATCCAACAGTGAATTATAGAAATCGTCATGTCACCCCGACTCAAAATCTGCATACAGCTGTCTCGATCTTACTAGCTCTCATCAGTGCAGCTTATTTGACTCTATATTCGACACTTCGTATCAGGATATTGTATTCTCGCGACGGGATTCTGCATTTTCGATCTAAGCAGTGAATTGTTGGTTTCCAATATCCTTGGTGGAGGGCGCTCTGGATTGTAATCCCTAAAGTAGTCCCGACGCGATTTGTATTGGAAAACAAATAGGAATTTGTTAATTCACTCCAAGTCAAATAAGTTGCACTAATGAGATCTAATAAGATCGAAACATCTGTATGCAGATTTTGATGAATTTTTCTTGTTCATGTACACGTAGTATATAAAATTGATCATCATGGTCAACTTGTATATTTTTCATGATTCCTTTTTAAAATAAACAGCATTTTACTGACGAGTCGGTATAGGTATTATGTTTAGTGGCGTAACTACCAGTGTTCAACGTGTTCAACGGAACACGGGCCCCGCGGCTCTGAAGGGGCCCCTTGAAGAGCATGCGAACCCGAAAATTTCGGACTTTTCACATAGATAATGTATAAAAATAATAGTTTTCATCATGATGATTTCGCTTCTGATTGAGTTTCAAAAATTGTCAGCTTGAACACGAATCAATGCTGGAAAATTATTTTTCATAAATTTCCTATTTCGCGCTCATTGTATAAAATTATATTTGCTGCCACCAGTGCCACCTATGACAGATACAAATAAGATCGTGAAACCGATCGGATGTACAGAAGAGTTCGTGTGTATATGTGAATGTCACAACACTACAAAAAACATAACCTTTATCCACAACAATATAAATCGGTAACAATTCACGTGTACGCGAGTTTTTTTAGTCGTGGTTGGATTATGAATTATTATCCGTTCAACGCGTTTCCCTAAAATTACTTGTATAAGCATTTTTTATGGACAACTGACGATTCAAGTTTTCTAATAATGTCGAGTGAGATCCGTAAACCAAAGTCGTGGGCTCAAAAACGTAAACAAGCTGTGGTGAGGGAAAACGAGACGAAAAAGCTATCAAAAATAAAGTCATTTTTCACGGGTGACGCTGATGGTACAGAAAAATGCAAAAGTAAGTGAAAAAGTTCAAGAGTTTCCAAAACGTACCTCCTTCATAAAGTTGGCTAAAAAATAATAACAAAGATTTTGTGTTCCCTATAAAATCGGGTAAGAAGCTCCGGGTGAGAGTTTTTTGATGATAAATATATTTTGTATGTGATCAATGACTCCGTGAAATCAGTTGACGAAATTCGGGATTTTTATGATTTTGTTGAACAAGTTTACGTTTTTTTCGTCCACAGCATAAAACTTGGGCTCAATTAGAAGCTACATTGAACAGCGCCACAAATTTTACTCTGAAGAATCTTAACCCTACTCGATGGTCATCCCGGGCATGATGCCTTTGAAAGCTATTCGGTTCAAATATACTAGCTGTCTAAAAAATTTTATCAACAATAATTTTGACTTCTGATAAAGTAAGTGAAAGAGATGAAGCAAAAAATTTAAAAACGAAATTTGAGACTGTTTTTCTCATTGTATTGGAAAGCAGAATTTGAATATTTAGACTGCGTCTCGAAAGAATTACAGAAATTCAGAACAAAATATCGAAAAAAGCTGCTATAATGTTGAATGAGCCTATGTAAATATGACAAACTTGCGTGAAGATTTTGACTAGTCTAATAGGAACAGCTGTTGCCTATGGCGAAAGAATGGGGAACTGCGACAGAATTACTGTCAAAAGAAAGGGTCGTCCTAAAAAAACATTGATGAAAAAAAGTGTTCATTTCATCATAAGAAAATAGAGAGGAATATTTAGAATAAATGTCTTTTATAAAACTGTCGACATTGTGATTACGCAGTTACGAGAAAGAAGTGCAAGCCTCAAAGAATCGTGTTTTTTCGCGTTGTTTCTTCTGCTTTTCTGTCTCAATCGAATGACGTTGAAGTATTTAGCGCAGGAAAAGATTTTTGTACTGAATCTATTCAGAAGCACGTTTCAGATCAATTGCCTCACCAATTGTTATCGTTCAGAACTTGCTTCAAAAATGATTTGATGAGTATGAAAACGACTCAGGAAATGTTTGAAACACCTGTTGATACCAAAATTTTTCTTCGCTGCAGTAGTTTTTACAGAAATAATAACTGCTTGTTATTTATTTCTAACTATTCCTGTCACAGTAGCAAGCGCAGAAAGATCTTTATCAAAATTGAAACTGATCAAAAATTATCTCAGGAGTACTATGGGACAAGAAAGGTTGAGCTCTTTGGCCATTATTTCTATTGAAAACGAAGAAGCAAGAAATCCAGATATATCCAATCTAATCAATGTATTCGCGAATATGAAAGTTCGCAAGAAGGATTTTAGTAATGTATGAAGCCTTTTCAATGTACTTAAATAGTAAGAATATGCATTGTATGAATAAATAAATTTTAGCGCAAAAGAATATTCGTTGTTTTTTTGTAAAATTGATGGGGGGGGGGTCCAATAGAGAAGAGGGGCCCATTTTTCTTGGTGGAACACATCAAAATCGACAGTAGTTACGCCACTGATTATGTTAATGATTTTTTATTACCTCTTCATGAATTTCACTTATATTACTCACCAAAGTAAAGAAGTTATTCAATTAGTTCCACCGAAAGAAAATTGAGTTCTAAGTCAGGTAACAGAGAATGTTCAAAGCTAGCCGACAAGGCACTTTCTGCGAATATAAAACACTTGAAGTCCATATAACTTCCCCGCACTATCATAGCTAACTAGATTTCCGTTAACGGTACCCAATATAGATCAGATGTATCCCATCCGACGGAGGCAAGTGGATCACATTAAAGAATGTCAATCTCGAATACAGTGAAGATGAGTTACATGACTGAAGATATACCGGCATAAAAAAAACGAAAAAGCCGCCTGCTCTCCACCCGCGCTCCACTGCTGCCGATATTGCAAGAGAGGAGGCCGAATTCAATACGTGAATAAAAACGAATCACTTGCCGCTCTTCACAGGCACTGTTTTGTTCTTTTTCTATGCACTCCTCATAAACAAAGTGTACACTATGTCGAACAGAGATAGGAAAAAAGTTCACGATTGTGTCAAAAAGCTTTTACGGCGACAAAAGAATTTTTCCCGAATGTCAGGTCGAAATAAACGTGTGTCCATTCACCAGAATCATTCCAGTTAAGTGGTTTATTGTCAACTATGATGACGATGGTATTCCGATCGTGGACCAATATCTGCACCCCATCTACCTGCCTGATTCATCCGAAACAGGACCGTAGCGTTTGCATACTAATTTAATAATTTATATTTGTAATATATCTCCTACAGCGTACCTATCCATCGATCTGCAAATAAAGAAAATCTTAGATAACTAAATTTACTATCATATAAATACAATCAGCTGATCGGTTTCACATAAACGTCAATCTTCAGCTTATAATCAACTGATTGGAATTATCTAATATTTTACAGCACTGAGAAGAAGGTAGGTACGTCGATTTGAAGATTAGAAAGGTCGCTCCAGTGATTACCAGATAATATTTTATGAAGTCAAAAACTTTCCAGATAATTTAATTTCAAAGACTTCTAACAGATATTAAAAATTTGGTTTTCGTCAATTTGGTGGTTTCTATTTATGCAGTTTGTTGTTATCCTAGCGTCAGTGTTTCGATTTATATAGAATTTCGGTAGCTAAATAACGGTCTGTTTGATGTATAAAAAAAGGTATTGCAGCACTCACACAACAAATTGATTTATGGAGGCCTCGGTAGACCAGCGGTAAGGTGATGTACCGCCTTGTACCGTTTGTAAACCGAGGATTGTGGGTTCGAGTCCCACCTTGCTCTTGGGTGTTGAGTATGTCCGTAATTTAGTGGTTCTATATATATATATATATATATATATATATATATATATATATATATATATATATATATATATATATATATATATAATTAAACTGTTGGGTAATGTACATAGTTTACAAGCCCATTGGCCGTTCGGAACCGGCGTTAAACTGTAGGTCCCTCGAGTTAAAAAAAAATTGATTTATGAAATCCGGACTGAACAATTTAATTTTTTTACTTTAACATTGAAAACGATTTGAGTATCATACTGAACGTTATATTCGTATTAGAAATTGATAGAGATATATTATTTCATATTTCACCATAACATGTTAAGCACAGATATATTTTGGGCCTTTTTCGAATATACGATTCTAAGTAGACTTGTATTATAAGCGCTGAAGATCGACGTAATAATGAAGCTGGTCCGCTGAATGTGTTTATAATAATAATAAATTTTATTTTCGAATATATTGGACTGGCTATTTTGATGAAAATAAGTATCAAATCATATAGTATTATGAAACTAGTAACACAATTAGCTACGAAACCTAATTCGTGCAAATATACCTATAGATTAACCTAATGGATATAAATCATTATTCTAACAGATCATCCTTGGAAGGTGAACTTGTAACCGGCTTTTTTCACCTGTTAGCACTAAATACATTTACAACGTAATGAGTTAATAATTGAAGAGAATCTCATTCCGAAATTTACCAACAATGCGTTTTCATTATATTTTCATATGTTTTCATTATATATATATATATATATATATATATATGTATATATATATATATATATATATATATATATATATATATATATGTATATATATATATATATATATATATATATAGGTAGGTAGGTATATATATATATATATATATATATATATATATATATATATAATTATTTATTCGAATTGTTGTTGCCTGTGATCTATTTTTAATCTTTTGATAATTATTAGCAATAACAGGCTGGTTGAATCTTAAAAAACTCAATTTTATCAAAAAGTTGACGCCTCACCACGACATTCGAAATTGAAATTTCTTTGACATTTATTGTTTTGAAATAATTGAATAAACAGGTCTGCTTTGTATATGCTATTCAGTCTAATATTTATATTCAAAATTGTAATTATTAGATGGTAAGGGAAACCAAAGAAACCTTTACCTACGTAATGTTTGAAAATAATAATAATAGGGTTCTATTTATCTAACAACAAAGAAATTAAATTAAATTCTCGGATGGAATTAATCGCCTCCGTGGCAAAGTTTGACCAAATCTCCCATACCGGAGAGTTCAAAAAATAAACCACAAATAAGTGATTTTCTTCCATAACAGAGGATTTTATTATAAAAATTTCATTAAAAACGGCTACTTCCATATAAACGAACTATACCGATAATTTTTGCTTTTCTTGTTTAATATTTTCCCAAACATAATTTTCTTTTTTAATATTAATTTACTCTTTCTGAGATCTCTCGGATGGAATTAATCGCCTTCGTGGCAAAGTTTGACCAAATCTCCCATACCGGAGAGTTCAAACAATAAAACACAAATAAGTGATTTTCTTCCATAACAGAGGATTTTATTTATTAAACTATTTTCATCTCCAAATTTTCAATCCAATACTTAGCCTACGCCGTTCTGATGAGGACCAAAAGAGTCCGAAACACGTGTCAACGGCTGCTTCCCATATAAGCGTACTATACCGATATTCTACTCCACTTCTTTAATGTTTTCCCATAACTAATTTCTTTGTTGTTAGATAAATAGAACCCTATTATTATTATTTTCAAACATTACGTAGGTTAAAGGTTTCTTTGGTTTCCCCTTACCATCTAATAATTACAATTTTGAATATAAATATTAGACTGAATAGCATATACAAAGCAGACCTGTTTTATTCAATTATTTCAAAACAATAAATGTCAAAGAAATTTCAATTTCGAATGTCGTGGTGAGGCGTCAACTTTTTGATAAAATTGAGTTTTTTTAAGATTCCAACCAGCCTGTTATTGCTAATAATTATCAAAAGATTATATATATTTATTATATATATATATATTTATATATATATATATCTATATATATATATATATATATATAATATATATATATATATATATATATATATACAAAGAGGAAATTGTATCGCGGGAAATAGTATATGAAACAAGCAGAATTATCGTCTAGCCCGCATATGTCGAAGCTGCTTCGACATATGCGGGCTAGACCGATAATTCTGCTTGTTTCATATATATATATATATATATCTATATATATATATATATAATATATATATATATATATATCTATATATATATATAATATATATATATATATATATATGAAATGGTAAAATCCCTATGTGAGTTCATAATTTAATAAGTTAGAAAAGAAAACACAACTCTCACAACTCCAAAGTTTTTGAATGTTTATTCACTTGCTAATAGTTTCGCGAAGTTATTTTCTTCGCATCCACAGGCAACAGATGGAGGTGGACCACAGGGGTCAAGCTTAAGACATGTCAAACTTTTTCCTCGTGTCAAAAATCAAAAAAAATGCACACAATATGAAATGGAATCTTTGGACTGATACAATACTTGGTCATTTAAATATAATAAATAAAATTTAATAAATATAAGCATATACAATATACAAATAATAATGACATTCACAAACGGACATTAGTAAAACCTTAGAAATTGAAGGAAATCAATTTTTTGAAATAAACATTCAAAAAACCTTTGGAGTTGTGAGAGTTGTGTTTTTCTTTTCTAACTATTAAATATATATATATATATATATATATATATATATATATATATATATATATATATATATACAGTGGCGGCGCACCCAGGGGGGAGCCATGGGGCTGCAGCACCAACCCCCCCTCCCCCCAAAAAAATTAATGTAGTAACAAAAGAAATGGGATTACTGAGAGAAAAATTGTAAAATGAGCTCAGCTACAACTTCAAAATAAGCCCAATGGTCACTATCGGTTATCCATAAGAACTATTATGATATACCGGTTACGGTATGTGCGGATTCTATTTAAATTTAAGGTAGTAAAATTTGATTCAGCCCCCCCCGAAACTCAATCCTGGGTGCGCCCTTGTATATATATATATATATATATATAAATATATATATATATATATATATATATATATAAATATATATATATATATATATATATATATATATTCTAAGAGATATCAATTATTGGTATAACAGGTTTATTTCAAACATTACATTTTAAAATTAAAATTCATTGGACGTTTCAATGGAGTTTCCATCTTCATCAGCTAAAATCGGGATAAAATACAATTCAAATGCCTAAATATAAAATATATATACACATACACTAAAATAAAATAAAATAAATTGTATCTCACCAGAATGTTCGTCGGTAGTTGTCACAATACTACTTGACTCTTGAATCTCAGTTTAACCGATGTATAATCGTTCATGCGCATAGAGCTCATGTATTACAATAATGGGGCATATATCGAACTTAGGCTCTTTATATCTATACTCCATTGAAACGTCCAATGAATTTTAATTTTAAAATGTAATGTTTGAAATAAACCTGTTATACCAATAATTGATATCTCTTAGAATGAATACGATAAACAGGTAAAAATCAAGAATTCATATATATATATATATATATATATATATATATATATATATATATATATATATATATATATATATATATATATATATATATATATATATGTATATTATATATATAAACTAAATTTGAATTTACTACGTTTATTATCACAAAATATTTCGAAAAATATAACACTGCGATTGCAATTTCGGTCACTAGACCATCATCGGACAGATTGAGTAAAGAACTGAATACATAATTATAGATTTGCGCTTACGGGTGGGAAAGAATTATTGCAGGTACCTAAATAGACAAGAGGAACATATTTCAAGAAGGGCTAATCGAGTGGATTTCCCAAATTGGTACAATACAATGTTCTTTAGAAAAGTCGTTATTGTTTGAATACACTAAATATAGGAGAAGATATCAAGTCAATCTGGTCGTTCAGCATCAAGATATCTTTTGCATTATGATTGAGTTTAAAAATTTCTAATGATTGTAAGTAAGTTCGGTTCCTTTCGGTAATTCTTTTCCACCCGTAAGCGCAAATCTATAATTATTATGTATTCAGTTCTTAACTCAATCTGCCCGATGATGGTCTAGTGACCGAAATTGAAATCGCAGTGTTATATTTTTCGAAATTGAAATCGCAGTGTTATATTTTTCGAAATTGAAATCGCAGTGTTATATTTTTCGAAATTGAAATCGCAGTGTTATATTTTTCGAAATTGAAATCGCAGTGTTATATTTTTCGAAATTGAAATCGCAGTGTTATATTTTTCGAAATTGAAATCGCAGTGTTATATTTTTCGAAATTGAAATCGCAGTGTTATATTTTTGAAATATTTTGTGATAATAAACGTAGTAAATTCAAATTTAGTTTTGTTCATCATGTTAAATTATCACGTAGTAACGACAGATTCCATCAATTATATATATATATATATATATATATATATATATATATTTATATATATATTTATATATATATATATATATATATATTTATATAAATATAAATAAGAAGATATATATATATATATATATATATATATGTTCAGAAAGATATCCGCGGTCGGAAGTATTTGAAAAACTTGGTTCACGGAATGAACCGCGTAAAAGATTTGAAAAATCTCGACGTTTCGGCTCCTTTTGCGAAGCTGGCTTCGCAAAAGGAGCCGAAACGTTGAGATTTTTCAAATCTTTTACGCGGTTCATTCCGTGAACCAAGTTTTTCATATATATATATATATATATATGAATAGAACGTCATAAAATCTTAAATAGCTTGAGATTATTACTCTAACCTTTAAAACGTGTCCCATCGGCTCATAATATTATTAACCTTCGATGCCTTTGTGATCAGTTGATGAAAGCAGTAGAAAACCGTGAAGTTTTTAAGAATATTCACAAACCGTGAGACTTAGCTCTCTATCTTATTCAAAGTTGAATGTATGATACCTGGTGTATATTTGTTTCCTTTCTCCAACTGCCTGACTAATTTTTTTAATGAGTCATTATTTTATTTGAATTGGATTCATTAAAGCATAACATCTAATTATTGAAAGTCAATTTTTGTTTGTTTTTGTAACTTGAATGATATGAGTGAGTGTTAAAAAGAATTGCTGTACAGTTATAAGAAGAAGAAACGTTATATAAGAAACTTCATTTATATGTTCGACTAATTTATCCACATCACTTGCATTTGTGTAAGAAGTTTTTATTATTTGAAAGATTGGCACGATTCATCTAGTTTTTGTTCATATTTTTATTTAAAAAGTTTCAGGATGATGTTGAAGTTTGATATAATTTATCAGCAACTTTCAGATCCATCTCTGCTTTATCCTATTCATGGTCCCCTGTTACCTCTTACCATATTCTGTCATGTCGAAATATCAATCAGGCTTAATGTCAATTTTGTTTTCATTTGATAACTCATCCTGTACACTGACACTATTATAGACCAATGTACTTATTTAAATCGACTGATCTAAAAGAAGATATGAACGATTAGAAAATCGATAACTGTAGATGGAATATTATCGGATGTTCATTTGCTGCAGTCACCATCAGGTTCTTAGCAATGAATGGGTTCTTAGGTGATTCGACATTAGAGATTTAACTTTAAATTGTCCGTGTCCATGATGCAATTCTTCGATTAAATTACAGATGTTTTAATTCTTTTGTGAATAAGCACGTCAAAGCTGACAAATTTTGTTGTTGATCGTTTCAATAATGATACGTTGACAATAGCTAAAGATTCCACAATTTTAAAGATTTGACATATATAAGTATATATATATATATATATATATATATATATATATATATATATATATATATATATATATGTACAAAGAAGAAATTTATCGCGGGGAAATAGTATATAAAACAAGCAAAATTATCGGTCTAGCCCGCATATGTCGAAGCAGCCGTTGACACGTGTTTCGGACTCTTCGGTCCTCTTCAGAACGGCGTAGCCAAGTATGCGATGGAAAAACCTGGGAATATAACAGTAACGAAGCAAGGGATTCTGCTTGATGTTATTGTTTTATTCCTAGGTATTCCACCGCAAACTTGGCTACGCCATTCTGATGAGGACCAACGAGTCCGAAACACGTGTCAACGGCTGCTTCGACATATGCGGGCTAGACCGATAATTATGCGTGTTTAATATATATATATATATATATATATATATATATATATATATATATATATATATATATATATATATATATATATATATATATATTTATTTATTTGTATTTTTTTTGTGTGTGATATATTTTTATCTTTTTGATATTTATTAGATATAACACTCTTGGCGAATCTAAAAAAACTATATTTTATTAAAAAATTTACGTTTCTACACGACATTCGTGTTTTTATCAAATCTTTTGAAAAAATTCTATCTTTATCATATTTTTTGTATTTTTTCAAAAGTTTTGATGATGCCACGAATGTCGTGGCGAAACGTCGAGTTTTTAATAAAATCGAGTTTCTGAGATTCACTAAGCCTGTTATTGCTAATAATGATAAAAAAATTTATTATATATATATATATATATATATATATATATATATATATATATATATATATATATATATATATATATATATATATATATATATATATATATATATATATATATGTATATGTATATGTGTGTATGTGATTATAGAAATCTATGTATTAAGAGTTGTTTTATTCATTACAAAAATAAGGAGTTACCAGCACGAACTTAACAAAAAACATTTGTACCTAATCAAGGATATGAACTTCTTATGCGTTGAAAGGGTTACTCATCGTAAATTTTACCATATGCCATCAACGTATTGCGAAAGCTTTAAACAATTCTTTCACAGAGAACTCTGTTGATTTGAAAACAATAGTTGGATTAATTATTTTCGAATTAAAGCCGAATAAATTAAATGAAAATTATATAAGAGAATTATTTAAAGGAAGTGATTTCAGTGTAACAGAAAGAACGGTTGGGAACGGGATAGAAAGCACAAATCCCAAATCCGATTACATGAAACATTTAAACCACAATCATCTGATCCAAACAGCTCGGCAATCTTTGATTGTCTCGGCTTTTATTGCCGAAGAGCAGGGATCCCACCCGCACGACACTCCAGCTCTATTTATCTTCTAATCAATCAAGTGCTCCACTGATTACGATGGAGCTGGCTGCTGTACGGTTGAGAATTGCCCACCGAAACTTTTGCATTGGATTGGAAGCGTTCGTAGATGGTTGTTACATTGTAAGCGATTTCCAGCCTTATCAGCCTCTTGGTCTTATCGCAAGCAGATCGCTACCCAATTAAATCTGACAATAGGTTTACGTCGGTGACACAAGTTGTGAAGCACATTCCATTTTCAGGTCAGGGGCGTAGGGTCCTGCGAAAATACCTAAGAACAATATAATATCTTCTTTTCTCTCGTGAAGTTAAAATTAGATGAACTCTGACACCCTTGGCAATGGCTATTTTCGTAAATAAAGAAAAACATTGACATTTTATTTTGGTTTTGATAATTATTCTACGGAATACTTTGCATTAAAGCTGAAAGGATATCAGTCGATCCAGAAATTGACTTTGAATGAAGATCTTTCTTTTCGATCGACCGCAAAAATAAGAAAATTTGTGGCAGCACTTGCCTTTACATTTTAGAAAAATGAGTGGCATTTTGGATATGACATGTCATCATTAAAAATTATTCGTTAATCTTACAATAATTAATCCTTAATAATAGAATATCTGGATAAATTTTTAATTATCACGAGAAATCTACAGTTTCATGCCTGTTCTGAAAGACCAATGGGTTTGTATCGATTTCACAAACAAAATGTACAAATATTGAACCACTTCTTGTGGGACATATACCTACACCCTTCTACAGCAAGTAGAGATTCGAACCCGCTACTTGCTAAACAATAATAAAATTTGACGCTGGTTTACCGAAGCCTCTAGGAAAAATTTCAATGAGCGTTTTAGTTTTCATCAAGTTTCAGGGTATAATATTCCTCGGTAACCCTCATGCATATTCCAGTATATCTCAAACGAAAAAGCAAAGATTATGATAATTATAGCTCATTTTCTACATTTTCACATTTGAACGTAAATTTGCGGTTTATGTGATAATCCTGCAAGGCGACACCTATTGGCAATTGCTAAAACTATTTTCTGAATTTTTCCAGTAATGTATCTAAGCTAATTCATAAATTTCAGCTCAATGGCTGCAGTCTATTAATTTGTATATATATATATATATATATATATATATATATATATATATATATATATATATGTATATATATATATATATATATATATACAATATACATATATATATATATATATATACATATATATATATATATATATATATATATATATATATATATATATATATATATATATATATATATATATAATATATATATAGTTTGTACTACCTATATGCCCGTTTAGAAAGAGTAGTGGTATTTGATGATTGTTCAATAATTTCATAAATTTTTTTATTAATTATAATGACCTTTCATTCAAAAAAGACTAGGAGCTACATAAATATTTCATGTTGATTGTGTGGAAGCTACTAGAGTGTAAAAAGAAATGACTTCATTTGTATTTGTTCAATTTAGTGTGAACGAGAGGAAATATTATTTGCCTAACTGTAATACCAATTATTTTGGAATGAGACTGATAATTGTGAACATAAAAGACGAAAAATAACGATCAGTTCGAAATTGAAGAAAACGAGAGAAAGCTATAGAATTTTAACGAGATTGCACTGTGTATTATTTTGTTATTATGTTGCTTTATATTGGTGATTTATTACAACTATTGAACATATATAGCTACAGAACTAAATTTATAATATTGGTTTTAGTGCGTACAAATTCCTATTATAGGTTAGCAAGGTTGGATATGTCCAACATCTTTCAAATTTAAAGGTTCATATCAGTTTCGAAGATTTATGTCAGTTCAAATAGAAACATATTTCAAGAAGTTATTTTGCCAACGGAGAGGCGTGAATGGAATTTTTTTATTTAAGCTGAGGTTAGATTTCAATTCATTTCAATATTGCTACTTTCAGCATTACTCTTTACTTTCCATTCAATGATTTGTTTAAGTATTCTCAATTTACATGTGGCAAAATATTTCAAAATGAACACAGAATGAAAACATACCTTATCTAAGTTTCATAAATATATTAACCCTCTCGCTCACCTTGTCCTCAGTTGAGGACAACCTACTTTGGATTTTTTCCTATGAAGTACCGCTTGCTCTTACTCCTCTGTCACATTGTCCTCAGTTGTGGACATCATATTCTTCCAAATGAATATATATGCTGCCATCTTCAAGTTGATCAAAAAAATAATCATGCATTTGAAATATGGGATTCAGTAGGGTAGCTATATGACAGCAGTGTAGCGCTCTACTGTTTATTTTTTTGTTGGCTATTTCGTTAGACCATGTGTTTGAAAACTGTTTGTTTACGTTCAAAATAAGTGTAGACTTGTTCCAAAGTAATTGCGTTAGGTGATTTTTGTGCATACTATAATCAGCGATTTTTGAAAGTGTAGCGTACTAGTTTGAGGACATTGTGAACTAGCAGTAAAGGCAACATCTAGGTGAATATAACAGCACTTTTATTTTAATTCTGCAAAAGTTGAATTCAATACACTTCAGTACTTCAAAAATGGGCGCAAAAATAATATTAATATATTTAATGAAATAAATAATGGAACATATTGATATTTTACCATCTGTAAATATATCTGAATTTTTTTTCCTCCATCAGCTCATGATGTCCCCAATTGGGGACATGCCATGGTGCTCAAAAGGAGCATTTTGGAAATTTGAATTTAACATCAAAAATTTTCCAAAAATCATATAAGTTGCATTACCGTAAATTTCAGATTTTTCGCTCCAATAGATTTAATGCGTGACCGAGAGGGTTAAAAACAGGGTATTCAGCCAATTGATTGTTACAGAAGCATTGTAACAATATTTCTGAGTATTCTACAATCACCTTCCAGAGCAACTTCCTTTACCAATTTTCGGAAACGAACAAAATCTTATTTTCTTGATAGACCTCATTACTCTGTAGAGGACTACTATTCTGAGCATTGATCGATCGATGTGACCAAATAGAATAGCACAAGCATCAGCTTCGATTGAAATGTTTGACACCTACTCTCGGTTCTATTGTTGAATATATAAAAAATTTATACATATTTTGTATCGAAATGTGGTTTGTTGTGTTTTTATTTCTATGTTTCACATTGTTTAATTCTCAGATTTTTTCGCTTGATGTATTTTTATTTCTATATTCCACATTGTTTAGTTTCTCGCTTTGTCGATAAATTCTATAAATTTAAAGACATAAAAAAACATATTTTGATTTGATGTGATCCTTCTCCTACGCCCATGAAGGAATTAACATATCCAGCTCCGTTTGTCCATTCTGCTATTCAAAATTTTTATTTTTTGCAGAGCCTGCAAAGCGCTGCGAGACGAGCCGGAACGAGTTGTGCGAATTGCAAAACGACCACCACCACCCTCTGGAGACGTAATCAGAATGGCGAACCCGTTTGCAATGCTTGCGGTCTGTACTACAAATTACACAATGTAAGTATTAATTACGTTCACTCGATGTCATTTATAACCACAGAAGAATTATTCATATTTTCTGAAGATATTATCAGTTATAATATCACAAGAGCATCGAAAATAATCTATTATATTTCCGGGTCGCGAGACGTATTTTGCGAAACATCACGATCGCTCAGCTCGAGTGATGTTTTCAGGAAATGCGTCGAGTGACGAGGTCAGTATAACGATTATTATCGTTTGCTCGAGTTGGTATTTGTTACGAATATATAACGAATAAATAACATCATCAGAACTATAAGCAAAGCGTTGCATATTGCAAAATTAAACGAAACTTCACCAAACTTGATTATTAATTTTTTTTGACATACGTCAAAAAATCGTCAATATAAAAACATTCACATTTTGACACAAGGCGAAACATCAAAACGATTATCACGTCGTCAAGGCTATATTCAGTTATCAATACGCAGTAGCTATGCCAAATTCACGGATCCTATTGGCTTATTCACACGTTGCATAATCAATTTTAAGAAATATAGAGGAAGTAGTAGGGTGATTAGTTAGTACAAGTGTTGAGTTATCCAAGAATTAAATAGAATTAAAAACAAAGCTTAGCGCTATTGATGCTGCATAGTTTTCAATGTCATTCGCATGATTTTATTTGAGTGTAAATTTGTCATTGTTTCTATGAAAACATTTCAAAATGTCAGAGAAAAGGCAAAATAGTACCTATTGTGGCTTGCTTCAATTTTTACAGAATATCTGAATGGTCTGAAGATTTATGAACCTATTGATCAATGAAACTGTGATTGTAATAATTGACTCGACAGTAAGATGAACTAAAAACATCAAGTAATAAGAGTATTTCAATACTAGTATATGCTAGTTTTTGAACAATTTTTGATTCTCATAGCCACAAGTGTACACCGTGAGGGATGCGTTTGATAGCTTGAATTTAAAAATATACCCTCTATTTTCTTCATTTGAAAAGAAGTTTTCATTTGTACCTTATTTGTGATTCGAAAACAAATAATTTTTTTCTACTCCCGTATGTGAATTACTAACGTCACACATCGATAAAAATGTGTAAAGCTTCATTTCACGAATCGGTGTGTGAAGTGCCATGCTTTTCTTATGGGATTTATTTCACGCACCGGTGCCATAAGAGTCAATACAAATTCACACACCGGTCGCTGGTCTAGGTAGCGGTGGCGAGAGAAATTGACAAATATGACAGTTCCCGCAGAGTGAAGTTCAGAGTTACATCAGTTAATAGACCGTAAGTAGTAATTAATTACCCTCTGAATTAATAAATAGTACGACGAAATTTTGATTTAAACCGATTAGCCGTGTATTTCACGCAAATTTCTGATGGACAGCATTGAAGTACTCCCATCAACTCCTCCAAATATAACGTCAGCAGCCAGTGAAGCAAGTTCATCGTTATTGCAACAAAAATCGTTGGGAATTTACGAAAACACTTTGGAAAAGTTTATGCAATGGCGCAATACAAACAACGTCCAATCATTCTCCGAAAGGGTAATATTAGCCTACCTATCTGAATTATCAACAAAGGTTAAATCTTCTACCTTATGGAGTCACTACTCAATGTTGAAAAGCACCCTTAGTGTTAAGTACAACGTACAAATTGGTGATTATCCGAAAGTTCGCGCTTTCTTGAAACGGAAAAACTAGGGATACTTTCCTAAAAAATCACGCGTTTTGGAAAAAGAACACGTATTAAAATTTCTCAAAGAGGCACCCGATGAAAAATATTTATTAACCAAAGTAAGTCCATTTGTATAAATATCGATAAATACTAATCTTTAAATTTTTAGCTTATTTTGTTGTTTGGGGTAGCTGGAGCCCTGCGCAGAGATGAGCTCTAAAAATGAATGACATCCAAAATTTGGGAACAGTTCTTATTGTGTCAGTTAATGATACGAAGACTAAGGTTTCTAGAACATTTACTGTTACTGAATACTTGGACATATATCACAAATACGTGGCTCTTCGTCCCAAGGATTATGCCGAAAATAAATTCTTTATTAATTATCAACGAGGGAAATGTACTCGGCAAGTGATTAGTATAAATAAGATAAGAAAAGTCTCTTCAGAAGTTGCCACATTTTTGAAACTCCCCAATCCCAACGAATTTACCGGGCACAGCCTACGGCGTTCATCTGCGTCTTTATTAGTCGAAGGTGGAGGAGATCTCCTAACGTTAAAAAAACACGGAGGCTGGAAATCATCCTCAGTGGCAGAAGCCTACGAGGAAGAATCCCTAACTAAAAAGATAGATGTCTGCAATAAAATCTTAACAACTGAGAATAATCGTAGTTATGTTGTCAATACCAACAGTACAAGCAGCACTAATTTTGCAGAGAAAGAGAAAGTAAATGTACATTTTGACAATTTACAAAATTGCAATATAACTGTTCATAATAATTATTATTGTAATAAAGAAAATTAGTCAAATTTTCCTTTAATTCAATCTCTAAGTAAAAGGTCGTAGAAAAAGTATAGTGTGCACCACGTGCGTGAAGACTTTTTTACGATCGTGCGAATTGTGAAACTCGCCTGCGGCTCGTTCCACAAACTTCCACACTCGCGTAAAAAAGTATACTTCACGCACTAGATACTCAATATACTATTACGTACCTACAATCGGTTTATTTTGCAAAAAAAACACAATTTCGAAAAGTAAAATAAAAACTTATTTCAAGGTGCTGAATATGCTTTCTAATTTTTCAGAATCCATTGTTGATTATTTATTCATAAAATGATAGCTTTAGTGAACAAAAAACAAAGAAATATGACTCCATAATTTTAATTCGTCACTAGTGCAGTGAACTTATAATATGTACAAAAAAAGAATAGGTCAACTATATAGAAAGTTTCAGTTAAAAAAGCAGTCAAAATTTACAGTAACGAGGTCTTCAAGTATATTAAGTAAAATAATTCGTTGAAAAATACTAACTGCACTCCACCAACAATATTTGGGGAAAAAACGAGTTCATTGACTTGCATTGAAAACATACAGATTTGAACAACATTTCACCTTTTGCCGATTAACATATAAACCGTGTTCCTCCGGCTATTTCCGGGAAGTTGTGAATTTTGTTATTTATTGGCGACTGGGCGCTGAATCGCCTGAATAATAATCTAATTTGTTGTAATTATAAATCTCAATTAATATTCCGAACTATTATAAATTAATATAAGTTTGAAATTATATGATACTGATGTTAGATATACGAGGGTGGGCTGAGAAGCCTCAAAAAGAAAAATTAATTATATTTAATAAAAATATCTATTAGACTTTTGAAGATCGAAAAAAATCGTCAGCTATATATATATATATATATATATATATATATATATATATATATATATATATATAGAGAGAGAGAGAGAGAGAGAGAGAGAGAGAGGAAGGTGGGGCAGAACCGCATAAGTGGGTAAGACGTTGACTTCGCTGCTTCTGATGTGACCGAAAGGGACCAGGCTGAAAATGAAAATGTACTGAAGGACCAGGCTGAAAATAATGTGAAAATGGAGAAGCTCCTTTCAAGGGATCGGCAGACACCACCACCAAGCACAAGCAAGAGCGTATTTCTTGAAACTACAACTGAAGAAGAAACGATGACCAATGAGGCACTTCCAAGCTGTTCCAATTCCAGTTTCACAATACCACCTGCAGATGTTTGCCCCATTTCCAAGGGAAAACGTATAGAAACTAAACGTCGTTTTAATATCAACGCCGTATAAAACAGAATAAGAAGCAAGCCAGAACCCTAAGGCTGAAACTGTGAAGAAAAAAGTTTCAGATAAGCAAAACGAAGATTCCTGTTGTTCGGACAAGAGAATCGTCAACAGACTTGGAGAGTGACACTGACAGTGATCCCCCATGTACTAATTATTGTCGTAGGTTGTATTCGAAATCGAAGAGGAATGAAGGCTGGGTGCAGTGTCGAATGTGCAAGAAGTGGTTTCATGAAGACTGCATGGGTCTGTCAGAGGACGACTTAGAAAGCTTTACGTGCAATATATGTTTACATAACTAAGTGAATCAAATTTATGAATTTTATGCCAATGAAACGTTATGTTTTGTAAGATCGGTTTTGCCTCTCCAGGGGGACGGTATTACCTCAGGGGGGTGGGGCAAAATCGCCATATTATCTTTTAGAGTAAATATTTTTTTACTACTTGTTCTACTGTTTTATATAGAGAGAGATATTTTATTTAAAATATATGTTCATTCACGAAGGCTTCTGTACTTTTTCTCCAATTTCTATTGATAAGTATAGAAAACAAAAACTAGCAAAGCTTAGCTGTGCGGTTCTGCCCCACCTTCCCCTATATATATATATATATATATATATATATATATATATATATATATATATATCTATATATATATATATATATATATATATATATATATATATATATATATATATATATATATATATATATATATATATATATAAATACATACATATATATGTATATATGCTCTGTACAACTGGTTAGGTTAGTACTCAAGGAGTTAGTTTTGGTTAGATTACCTCTTCTGAATTATTTGTATGTATTTAATTAATGAATGTATAAAGAAACCGAATTGTTTCAAATTTTTTCTGCACAATTTCTTACTCCACTAATAGCCTACCAAACGTTGAACGTAGCATGCAATTAATTATAATTCTTTCATTGAACCATTAAATAGCTTAACGAAAAATGCTGTAAACGAACGTAGCAGTGCAACAGTAGCTATAATTTGTGTAGAATCAGTGAATATAGAAACTTTGTTGCTCCTCTTAGAGGTCCCGATAACCATAAGTAAACTTTTTTACAATCATTAAAAATATTTGGAGCAAAGATTTTTTCAATTGCCAAAGTCGAAATCAGTTTATTTCTATCTAGAGGATATGAGGATAATTTAAACTACAATTATCATCGAAGTTTTCAACCGCGCCAACAAAGAAACAAGCCCGATTTCTAATGTTTCACTGCTCTCATTTCACGCGCGAATTTATTCCACTAATGAAATAATGATGTTTGTACAATGGCTGTCCATGAATAAATAAATTCTCGAATTTCAAATTTGTTGGATTCTAACACTTCGCAAATCATCTCACAGCGATTCAAACTAATTGAGATTCATCGTTATTGTTGTAGAACGGAATGAATAAATGCATGAGAGAGATCATTAAGGAAATATTCCACAAATTCATTTTTAATTTCTAATGTGGAAACAATTTGTAATATATGAATATAACGCATTCCGGCTTTGTATGAGAAAAATTTTATAATTATCGTTTTATTCATTTTACAGTAAGGCGTATGTGCTCCCGTTCGTACTTCGTTATTCAGCCAACGTATGACTTTTGGGAAGACATTGACCTTCACGTCGTGAAAAAAAGTACTTGGCGTACATATTTAATGCTCTAGGTCACCTGGCCGCAACGTTTTGGTCATATGGTTTTATTGCGGATACTAGCTACCCCGAATTTACGAAAGTAGAATAATGAGAGGATCTATTTATTTTTCGTCTCTCAAAGATCAACGGCATTATCGAGAAAAGTTCGCAGCCATTTTTCCTAGCATTCATAGGAGTTACTTACGTAACACGTGTCGAAAATGATACTTATCAGTATTGGTCGACCAATATTCGACCAATACGCAAAAAAATTTGCAAAGAAATGATAATGTCATTTACTCTTGAGAAGAAACGTAAATTTGAAAAATAAAAACAAAAACCTTCATCTTTATTCATTTGGCACATTCATGACAATATTTCAACGACTTTTCAACTGAAAACAAAACTATGAAACGTTTAGCTCATTGAAAATACTCCTGGTTAAAAGCAGATATTGTCAATCTATCCGAAAATAGTAAATTACCTATCATAATTGTTGAAAAACACGTTACAAATTAATATTTTTCTGAAGCGTGTATTAAAATAACATAACCTCACTAAGCTGCAACTGAAAGTAGGTGAATCATATTTCAAAAAACTGCAATACTATAAGTGAATCTTCAGAAACACTTCGTCAATGAAATAATACTTTAATGTATTTTATGAATTATATTCAGATTAGTTTATTTTCTCCGAGTTTTGAATTGTATCATTCCAGATTGCTTTGTTATTCTAAATTATCTTAATTGTATTTAACTAAGAAATGATATTTCCCACTGATAAATTTTATCTCCTGATGAAGTAGCTAAGTGTAATAAAACACTGGTTAGTAACAAATTAAACAATGTACCACTAAAAAGTGAGTCATTGGGGTTTTGAATATATTTTTATTTTGCAGTATGTTATTATGTACCTATATTGATTTACTGTAGGCATATGCTGCATTGACTGATAGAAATTATGAACATATTGAACGG
This sequence comes from Cynegetis impunctata, assembly GCA_030704885.1. Lineage (NCBI taxonomy): Eukaryota > Metazoa > Arthropoda > Insecta > Coleoptera > Coccinellidae > Cynegetis > Cynegetis impunctata. The sequence continues at coordinate 167,810 of JARQZK010004424.1, forward strand.
GACTACTTATTTTGGATAATAGCTAAAACTCTAAAACGCTTTCATAGTTTTGTTGAATGAAATTTCTGTGTACCTAATCTTTCTAAAGTGATGTCTTTTATACGAAATAGAAAATTGAAACGAAAATGTCAAAACAAAGTTTCAAATTTTTATCTTTGACTCAGCGTTTCTCAACCTGTGGGGTGCGCCCCTCTAGGGGGGCGCGAGGCCGCTACAGGGGGCGTATCCAAGAGAGAATATTATTTTTAAAAAAATGATTAACTGGTTGATAGAAAATCATACACAAAGCTGAGAAACGCTGTGTTAGACTATGACAAATTTGAGTATAATTATGTATCTAAGTACTGGAAACCTGCACTGTACCAAATAGTAAAGGCCTTTCAAATTATAACTAAGGAATCAATATTTTTCCTATGGGTGAAGCTCGCCATTTATATTATTTTAGCCAACAAGGTGCTGAAAATTGCGGCATAGGCACCACGTCGATTATTCACAATATTTGGCCGTCAAGTGATTTATGATTTGCTTGGAAACGTGCATCAAGGCAAGGCAACGCAATCGTACGTGACAAGAGATCTCAGGCGGCTTGGACGAAACAATAGAAGAGCCGCCAGCTTATGACGGAATTGCATCGAATGCTATTCTCTGACTGCGGAGACCACTGACCGCACAGAAGACGACATTCATAGGCATGTGTGAAATGCGATGAATATGTTATTAGTTTGTAGCTTATATGTGCAAGACGACTCGACGTCAGACACTTGCGCTTGAAGTCTAATTGATCGGGCAATTTGCGTGGCTGGGAATGCGGCAGCTGAAATTGTCGACAATTTCGCAAAATGAGAGAATTGTCGGCATTCTTAATTCGACAAACGGATGATTTTGCGAGGGTCGATAAACATTGCTCTACTTATTTATATTAACGAATATTGTCGGGGGCATGTATGGAATTCGAAGAAAAAATGGATAATTTAGAACGGCAATTTCAATATGAAATACGCGGAAAGCCTCACCCGAAATTCATAGAGATTTTTTGTCGTATTTTTCCCCGAAAATAATAGACTTGCCTTGTTTGGAAAGAAATGAGGGACTCAAGTGGTTTTTATGAATGAGAAACTCTGGCCAAATATCAGACCGAGATTTCTAACCTCTGTATGTCGAGGCAGATTAACATACTCAATGTTTTAGTCGAATGTTATCGCGTTTACCTTTCTAGTAAATTTTGTTATATTTCATTATATTAAAATATACACCACACATATAAATTTTAAGATTGTCCGCATATGCTAATTTCACGCAGCTCACCTTCTTCAAGAGATCGTTCACAAGACAAAAAACAGGGGTACAATATTGGATCCCTTCGGCACTCCCGAGTTAACCACAAACTCTCTGGATCTAAAACTCTCAATTTGTACGAATTGATTGCGATTTCCCAAATAAGACTCCATGAGAAGTGACAAGCTATTTGAGAATCCAAAAAGCTACTTAGTTTCAACTGTGAGCCTGTGAGCTGTTTATGGCTAATATTATCGAAAGCCCAAAGAACCAATCTTCTCTCTCAATTGTCGGTAAGCTTTGCATGTTTCATTGCTAATCAGGTATCAAATCAAGTGATTTACATTTTGATTCGCTGATTTTCATTTGTAAAACATATTTGAACCCTGATTCAGAAATTCAGCACTATTTTGAAGGATTTTTGATCCTCAAATTGAATTGAATATAATAATTATATGAGTTTAAGTTAATATTTTCGGAATATATTTGGGACAAATAGCTGATGGTAAAAATTCAGTGTGCTCAAAATTTTGAGGAGTACAATAAAAGTAATAAATTTAATCCATTCATTCATTATATAGATATATATAGAATTCATCCGATTATTTCTACTTGAGAAACATATTTATTCAAAAATTTTTAGCCTATAATGGTAGTTAAACATAACAAAAACAATAAGACTAATTATGTATAATAAAACACCAAATAACTGGTATTACAAAATACGTTACACCTGTTTTAAATCTACGTCCATCATCAAATATTAGTCTTATATACAGCCCTTTTCACTTTGAATTTGTGAAAAATTGAATATTTCAGAGTTTGTTCACAGGAAAATATTCGTAGGTACTTTTACATAAACCACTAGACTTAACTGGATATTCTCCACAATACTTTGCCCTAAAACATCTTAAAACAGTTATTTTTTATGAATTCAATGTTAGAGCCAAGAGAGCTTTCATACAATGATGTTATATTGCATACCCTAACGTGCCACTTGAAATTTCTAAGTTGATAACTAGATCTCCAAAGGGGTGGCCTACAAAACAAGTAATAATCGATTGGAGTGTTTCAAATTTCATATCGAACGAAATTTATAGGTCCAATACTTCATCTGAGACATCCTTTATTTGATTTTTCAGTCAAATGTGACACGTTTTTTCGCCAACTAAGGTAATGAAGAAATACAATTTTTACCATCCACAGCAAGTCCTTTTGAAAATTTCAAACATGCACGACACCGTTCGGTCCTCGCATACCCGGATGTCGATCTACAATCCGTCGTAATGACATGTTCTTAGTTGAGAAACGCGTATGCCGAGTCTCCGAATGCCCGGAGCTGGTCTTCTGCCAGTATATCATACCGGACTCCACGCCCACTGAGAGAAACGTCGTTACCCAACTACAATAACAATTTGTTACGGGAATAGCGCAACTCATAATAAGCCAAACAGAACGGGTCAGATCTCTGTGCACCGATAACGTCGTCGTATGGTCACCTTCTCTGCCCGAAGTGGATTTGGGAGCGGAAGGTTGAGGTTAAAGAGGTGTCAAGATGATGCGAGACGAATAGATGAAGATATCAGATAAACTTAGATATTCGAAGATTTCAATGATACGTTATACGTCTGATGTGCTCCCTTTATACTTCCCTTCATATTGTGTGATGATGAACCTATTGGATATATAAGTCTGTGCTAACACAAACTTTAAGCTTGGGTATTGGAGGGCGTCACTTAATGTACCTAAATCCAGTTAAATTAGAGGCTATTTCGAAAGATCTACACTAGATTTGATTATTCGTGTACTATGTATCCAAAAAAAGTCCTTGTAAAGACGAGCCGAGCATCACAACCCGATAAAATCTAGTGTTATTTTATTTTTATTACATTTTTAATTTAAAACTTTGAGTTGAAGGAAGAATATTCACACTGAAATTAACTTATCAAAAAAGAATGGATCAACAAATAAATAGTTATACAGAATGCCTGATGGTAGTTAAGAATATCTCAAAATTTTTCAAAATACTGAGCTCTTATGCTTTTGTATCACTTAGTTAGCACCCAGATATGATAGTAAGCTTCTATTAGTTTAATTGCAAGAGTTACAAGGAATACTTTGTCACTTCCTGAGCTTGCAGCTTTAGCAAGAAATTCTTTGTTCTTTAGTCACATAATTGGAGAGGTATTGGCAAGAAAACATTTTAAGAATGTGCCATATTGGAGGGTCCAACATTTCCCTGGGGCAGGAAAGTCCTCAAAAGTTAAATTTTTTTGAGTAAAACGATTTATTCCAAGTCTTGGACAAAATACACCAAGGTAATTATACTTCATCATGGAGTTTATGATATCATTATATCGCGCCTGTAGGTGGATGGACATTTGCTCGCTTAGCAGGCAGATCACTACTTTATTGATACTTTGTTAGGGCACTAACCAGAGACTTAAAACTAAGCCATATAGGGTGCTTGTGTGTTGTAGTACACACAATTCGTTGTTAGTTATACCCATCTAAATTAACACCATCCTGGTCAAACTGACCATTGGAAAATGGTAATTTCGGTTGAAATTTTAGGAGGAGTGGGTCACTCATGCAACTTCACCAAGGGCTGTACAATATGTTAAACAGCGTATTACTTGAGACATAGCTTCATGGGTGTCTATGACCTCGTGACTAAATGCTGAAAACGTTGAAAGACGTCCGGTTGTCACCCGAATCTTTTTTATGATTTATAACTGGAGATGTACAATAAAAAAACCGCTGAGATTAAAAAATTGCTGTGAAGCCTTAATTTTTCACTTATTATATCTTTCAATTTAAATATTTGTATCGGAGGTAACTGATCTATATGCATAACTGGAAGCTCCTGCATCAGCATCAGCCTCATGCACCTATTTCACAAGTCTGTATAAGAAATCCAAAGAGATAATTCATTAAATATCTCTAACAAGTAACTTGATTATTGCTCGCCATGATCAAGATCAGTCTGTAACAAAAAAGTTTATTGTGACGTAAAACAAAAGTATAATAAGTGAAGCTTTGATTTTTACTAACTCCGTGTCATTCTCAAGCCTCGGTTCCACCTTTGAGGAACATTTTGTTGCTAAATGATTGTCCTCATTGCAATGTGTAGAAACTTATGGCAACATACGTAAATTTCTTGTTTTCATCGAAGCAGCTAAAACTGGCAATAGTCGCATATTGTTTTTAGAGTACGCAACTAGTGTTTCCACTGCATGTTGGCACTAAGCTAGAATATGGAGAACTGACACTGAAAACGTCTGCTATACGATTTTTTACTAGTTGTGTTCTGGATACGATTCCACTGCGATAGCAAAACGGATTTTTTTACTAATGTTACCTGTTTTCTTTTGAAGTTAACTACTCAAAATGGAAACCGGTGAGAAGCAGAAACAGACAACATTGGCTGCCGAAACATAAACAAGCAACAGCAATAAAAATGTCCCCTCAATTTTCCTCCTTTGGAACTGTAGCTTCACATAATTTACTAAATTCTTGAACTTGATCAAAAGAGATGAAATTAGATAGACATAATTGAATTAATGACTAAGTAATAAAATATTTGCAAGGACGTTGAACCGCCGTTTCAGTTTCATAATTTATGTCGTTTGCATAAAAAATTGACGCGTGCTGAAAGTAGAACTAAGATATTACGAGTTTCACATCAAACGAGTTCCTGTGTCTATTGAAATCTACGCAATTTATTGACACCTTGTTCAGTATTAAATTCTGATACTTTCTTTGTAAACTTCCTTCATGTGGGTAGATGTGGCAACACATCAGATGTCAAGGTCGCCTAATGCTGCTTATCTTAGAGATATTTCACCAGATATTTCATGAATATTAATTCTTTTTTAAGTATAACGGTTGCAACTATGTCGTTCAGTAATTAAGTTCGGTCGAATTTTTGATGTAATGATTAATTCAGTTTCAAAAGCTCAAGCTTAACTATAACCTATTAGTATCTGTTCTTATCTTCCGAAAAAAAGATTCATAAACTTTTCAAACGAGTTCACTAATTAATTGAGATGAAAATATTTCGAATCTGTCCATAATTATTTGCGAGATTCGAGACCGTGAAATTTGAAGGAGTTTTATCCCACCATTAAAACTGAATTATACAGGTTGTTCAAGATATAATTTTATATCTGAATTTTTCGTTTAAAATAAAGTTTTGGAAATATTCCAAAAATAGGTCGATTTTAATTTGAAGGGGATATCTACATAATTTCTTATTTTGTAGTTGCTCTCCCTTTGTAGATAAAGTAATCAAATTTGATATTTCTCATTGCACTAAAGGGCATATAATACATTGTGAAAGCTCTTTTGACACTGATTCTTAATTCGAAAAAAAAATGTATCCAATTTTGTAATTTTGAATTTTTCATTAAAATCGAAAATTGGTCTCGATAAAAGCACAAACTAAGCAACTGGTTATTCGAGGAAAATATTGAGTCTGTTATTACCTTTGCAAAAGCCTCTGGTATCGACTTCCCTAATACGTTATCTCAAAACATCCAAAAATTAATTAAACATTTTTTTTCTACAATTTCAAAGTCAGTTTCAGAGTAGCTTCCCTACTTTGCTTCATATGCACTTAGGCGTAAACTTCAAAGGTAATATCGATTTCTAAAAAACATGTGAAAATGTAAGTCGATGTCCGATTCAAATGAAAAATCGATATGGTTGTGAAATTTTCTGAAAATTTCGTATTGAAGTAGAAAGTTTCATCCGGCATACCCTGTATATAGTGTTATAATATATCAAGCCATATTTATTGCACCTGAAAAATGTTTTCAAAAAATATAAAATTAACTCAGCAAAATTTTGTAAATGATATTTTTTCAGATATTTTTCTCTAATGCATGTTCAAGGATGTAGAATGAATTAAAAAATTTTGATTTCATAATTCCCTTGAACTTTTTGACCATCTGAGAAACACTAGTCTGGAAAAGCAGCTTTTTATCGAAATAATTGATATTTCTTTTTATTTGAATGTCAGTTAATTTCAAAATATAATTATCTGAGGCTATTGATTCTTCAAGGAAACACAATAACATTACGTATACATAAACTGCGTGCTATTATACGAGGGTCGTTCAATAAGTCCTTAGCAATAGTTCCGTTAGCAGCACTATCGATAGGAAAGCTGTCAAAATTTCAGCTCGATCCATGACGTAGGTCAATTTCTATCGTCGATTAAATTCAACAACATTTGTTTATACATAACAATGGAGAAAAGCGAGTTCCGGGCTGTGATCAAACATTTCCATTTGAAAGGCTTAACGCCGAAAGAAATCAAAGCCGAGTTGGATGCAGTTCATGGCACATCTGCACCTGTGTTTGCGACAGTGTACAATTGGGTGAATGAATTGAAACCTGGCCGTTCATCCACAAAAGATGAACATCGTCCGGGACGCCCAGTGGAGGTGTCTACTCCTGAAATCATCAATAAAATCCACGATCTGATTTTGAGCGATCGACGAATTAAAGTGCGCGAATTAGTTGAGGCCACAGGCATATCACAAGGTACAGTCGCTCCAATTTTGCATGAAAAATTGTCTGTGAAAAAAATTTCGGCAAGATGGTTGCCGCGTTTGCTCTCAGAGGAGAATAAGCGCAATCGTGTGGTCGACTCTGAGGTCATGTTGGCGCTCTTCCGTCTCAATCCTGCCGAATTCCTCCGTCGATATGTAACTGTGGATGAAACTTGGATCCACTACTACACTCCAGAAACGAAGAGACAGTCATCACAGTGGATTTTCAAGGGTGAACGGGCTCCAAAGAAGGCGAAAACAGTGGCATCGGCCGGCAAGGTGATGGCCACAGTCTTTTGGGATACGCCGGGCATCATTTTCATCGACTACTTGGAAAAAGGAAAAACGATAACAGGGCCGTATTACGCGTCGTTATTGCAACGGTTGAGCGAGGAAGTCGAAGAGAAACGTCCGCATTTGAAGAAGAAAAGAATCCTCTTGCATCAGGACAATGCGCGTGTGCACACCTGTGCTGTTTCCATGGCCAAAATTGTGGAATTGAAGATAAAATTGTTGCAGCATCCTGCTCATTCACCAGATCTGGCCCCAAGTGACTATTTCCTGTTTCCCAATCTGAAGAAATGGCTTGGCGGACGACGGTTCACTTCCAACGAGGACATCATTGCTCAAACGAATGAGTATTTTGCAGAACTTCCGAAATCCTATTTTTTGGACGGCATAAAAATTTTGGAAAAACGTTTGGAAAGGTGTGTAGAGCTGAAAGGAGACTATGTTGAGAAATTTACCCTAAAAAACAGTGTTTTCCTATCTTTTTCTAAGGACTTATTGAACGACCCTCGTATATTATCTAGACATTGATATAATAATCTCTAATAGCTATAATAAGAAAATAATAGTTCTGAAAATTCTGAAACTTTCAATTTCAATTGATTACTTGCATTTTTACTTTACAGTAAAAATTTAGGTAGTGAAAATTATTTAAGTTATTTCATTATAATATTCAAGAATTTCTTCACGTTAAATGTATAAATTATCACATTATCACTTAAGGAGGAAGAAGAAAACAACTTGGTCTATCAAATGGAATTTCTAGTCCTCCTTATGATTATTAATATTAATAGAGAAGCAGGATCGCCTGCGGTGTGACATTAGATAAAACGTCATTATCTGTCAACCACCTTAGTGCTACCAAACTTCCAAACGACTAAGATAACAGTAGAACCACTTTAGAGATTTATGATTAATATAGGTTGAAATATGAATTTGGAATTACAGTTTCTCTGCTTGTTCATTTTCTGTCGATGGAAGCTGAAAGTAGGTATTAATGATCTCCATATCACTACATAGTAGAAATAAAAAGTATCTATAAAATTAGTAGGTTCTCTTTAATAATATAAATTTGAAAAATCAATGAAGAAATAAATAGGTATATATTTGCATATAAGTTATCTGATCTTGTGTACCTATACATCTTTCACTATATGAAATCAATGGCACAGCATCAGCATGCAATTCATAATCATAAAATTCATTGTCTTATTTGGATTCATAGCTTAACACAGTATAAAAAGTAGTATATAATTTCAACTTAACCCTCTCGGTCACGAATTAAAACTATTGGAGCGAAAAATCTTAAATTTACTGTAATGCAACTTATGATTTTTTGAAAATTTTTGATGTTAAATTCAGATTCTCAAAATTCTCCGTTTGGGCTCACTATGACATGTCCCCAATTGAGGACATGAGCTGATATTTTTGGGTGGTAAAATATCAATATGTTCCATTATTTATTTTATTAAATGTATTTATATTATTTTTGCGCCCATTGTCGAAGTACTGAAGTGTATTAAATTTAACTTTTGCAGAATTAAAATAAAAGTGCTGTTATATTCACCTAGATGTTGCCTTTAATGCTAGTTTACAATGTCCTCAAACTAGTACGCCACACTTTCAAAAATCGCTGATTACAGTATGCACAAAAATCACCTAACGCAATTGCTTTGGAACAAGTCCACACTTATTTTGAACGTAAACAAACAGTTTTCAAACACGTGGTCTAACGAATATAACCAACAAAAAAATAAACAGTAGAGCGTTACACTGCTGTCATAGCTACCCTACGGAATCCTATATTTCAAATGCATGATTATTTTTTTGATCAGCTTGAAGATGGCAGCACATATATTCATTTGGAAGAATATGATGTCCACGACTGAGGACAATGTGACAGAGGAGTAAGAGCAAGCGGGCTTCATAGGAAAAAATCCAAAGTAGATTGTCCTCAACTGAGGACAAGGTGAGCGAGAGGGTTAATACAATTTTTTTGCAATTCGTTTAGGATTAAACTAAAAGTTCGTTTGAGAAAATTAGAATGTGAAAAAACATGCCATGCAGAAGTTTTGAATGAAATGGAGATCACAAATTGTCTCTGTTTTAACCTCAAATACCTTGAATACGAAAATAAAATTTTAAATATTTTCAGTATGTGACTTTTTTGAGTCGAAAATAAAATCGTTTCTACTCCGTTGAACTCGACAATATATCCTTATTACGGCTGGAAGCCAATGATGTATCCTGGCAACTACACAATGTCTTTTTGTATCAGAAAGGATTTAATTAAATGTAAATCCTGTATACGCATGTCTTGAATTGTGAGTGATTGACATCGAATATTAGCATTTGTAACAGTTTATCAACTTCTGGTCGGCCCGTTTGGCGTTCTGCATTATAATTATTATCTGGTTGAAAATGGAAAGGATCATTTTGGTCATTTCGAAATCCAAAGAAACTGGAAGCTGAAATCGTGCCTCACGTTTCTGTCAGACGTCAGTATTTAGACGGAGCACTTGCACAAGGTCGCCTAATTAAGTTAATTCAATACATTCGCTTGTCCATTGATCAGAGGTGGCTTATAAACTTTTATGAAGTAGGAAAATAATTGAAAGAAATGATGTGTCAGAACTGACAGCCCAAATAATATTGGGTTACAATCGATGATTTCGATATTGATGACGAGATTAAGTCTGAAACTATAAGCAATTCTATTTCTGCACAGTATAATTTCTAATTATATTCTTTCAATTGTTAGTAACATCGATAATATATTAGAGATTTCAATAAATACACTCGTTCACTGTGTGAAGAAGATCAAAAAAAAATTCTCTTCAAAAAACTGAAGCGAATATGTTGTATAGCTTTGTATAATATATATATATATATATACTACTGCGTATTGATAAGTGAATATACTCTTGACGACGTGATATAATCGTTTTAGTGTTTCGCCTCGTGTCAAAATGTGAATGTTTTCATATTAACGATGTTTTGACGTTTGTCAAAAAAATTAATATTTTTTATTCGTTATATAATCGTAACGAATACCACTCGAACAATCGAAAATAATCGTTATATCGACCTCGTCACTCGACGTATTTTCTTAAAACATCACTCGAGCTGCGCTCTCGTGGATGTTTCGCAAAATACTAGTGTCTGGTGACTCGGAAGTATAATCGATTATTTTCGATGCTCTTGTGATATTATAACTGATTATATAACTCATGTGTGAATGAGCCAATAGAATCCGTGAATTTTGCCTAGCGACTGCGTATAGATAAGTGAATATACCCTTGACGACGTGATATAATCGTTTTGGTGTTTCGCCTCGTGTCAAAATGTATGAATATTTTCATATTGACGGTGTTTCGACGTTTGTCAAAAAAAATTAATATTTTTTATTCGTTATATATTCGTTACGTATACCACTCGAGCAATCGAAAATAATCGTTATATTGACCTCGTCACTCGACGTATTTTCTCAAAACATCACTCGAGCTGCGCTCTCGTGGATGTTTCGCAAAATACTAGTGTCTGATGACTCGGAAGTATAATCTATTATTTTCGATGCTCTTGTGATATTATAACTGATTATATAACTCATGTATGAATAAGCCAATATAATCTGAGAATTTTGCATAACTACTGCGTATTGATAAGTGAATATAACCTTGACGACGTGATATAATCGTTTTGGTGTTTCGCCTCGTGTCAAAAGGTGAATATTTCTATATTGACGATGTTTTGACGTTTGTCAAAAAAATTAAAATTTTTATTTGTTATATAATCGTAACGAATGCTACTCGAGCAATCGAAAATAATCGATTATACTGACCTCGTCACTCGACGTATTTTCTTAAAACACCTCGAGCTGCGCTCTCGTGGATGTTTCGCAAAATACGTCTCGTGACTCGGAAGTATAATCGATTATTTTCGATGCTCTTGTGATATTATTACTGATTATATAACTCATTTATGAATAAGCCTATAGAATCCGTGAATTTTACATAACTACTGCGTATTGATAAGTGAATATACCCTTCACGACGTGATATAATCGTTTTGGTGTTTCGCCTCGTGTCAAAAGGTGACTATTTCTATATTGACGATGTTTTGACGTTTGTCAAAAAAATTAATATTTTTATTCGTTATATAATCGTAACGAATGCCACTCGAGCAATCGAAAATAATCGATTATACTGACCTCGTCACTCGACGTATTTTCTTAAAACACCACTCGATCTGCGCTCTCGTGGATGTTTCGCAAAATACGTCTCGTGACTCGGAAGTATAATCGATTATTTTCGATGCTCTTGTGATATTATAACTGAATATATTTTCTATCTAAATGATTGTTTCGAATATACTTGAATTTAACGAGGGGTGGTGGTAAAATACCTTCTTATTCAGTATAATAATTTATTTCATTAAAAAACGAATAACAAGGAAACTTTTCGTAACTATTGTTATAAGTTTTTCATCAATCAAAGAAACGGTCACCCTGAAATTCCAGTCACAGGATGATCTGAATTATCTCGTACAGCCCTGGCATTATAAGTGCTCCGGCACATTTTAACCGAACAAACCACGTCCAAGTTACACAAACGTTGGTTCCATACTTGAAACTGGTGCTTATCAAGTGAGATCTGAAATCTCTAATCTGATCTCTTAATTCTCCTTCCAACTGCTGACTATAGACTTCGGCTAAACCGGAAGGATGTGATCTCGCGATTTCTTGTGTTCTTTCATTCCGGAAGCTTTCAGATGCTTACGTAGCGCTAAGTTACGGGTCATTTTCTCTATTTTTGGGGCGAATGGAATTAATGAAACGCCTCTGAGCGTTTGACGAGAAAATGGGTTTGGGTTAGGAGGATTTACTAGATCTGTGGATATGTCTGGATTCTTTATGCTTGCCGAAATTGTCGCCCTGTAGTGGAACGTTTAATATCTTTCGATCAACTTACTCGAACTTAATTCTCACTTGGTAACTGGATTATTTATGAATACGTGATAACATGAAATAATGCATAATTCCTCAACTTTGAATTGAGTGAATTACCTGATAAGATAATAACTTAAGAAAAGTTTTTTCATATCTTTCAATATTTTATTAACTTCAATCACTTGATAATATATGCTGCATAAACTCCAACAATAATTTTAATATCATAATGTATAATATAAAACATAAAAAATATGTGTAATTAATCAAACATACATACATACATTAAATAACAAACAGCTGTTCGTTAATTCAATTAATAATAATAATAATAATAAAATAAACCGCATCCATGTGTTTTTTATATTCTTCTTCTTCGTTATTCATTGTCATTCATATGAGTTTTTTTTCTTTCAATATTTCATTAACTTCAATCACTTAATAATTTTGTTTTCCGTCGACCTCTAAATAAAAGCTTACTTTAACGTACAAGAAATTGATCATTAATGACCCATTTTAATGTACAATTTCTCCTATTTTAATGTATGATTGTCATGGGCAACCAAACACAGAGGTATTCAGCACGGAATAGTGGAATTATTCTGTGCCTGTACGGTTATTCCACAGAGAAAAGGAATTCATAATTCAAATCGAAAAATTTAACTCTATACAAAATAAAGTAGAAACTACGGAAAAAATTTTATGCAATAATCGTTCGAAAGTAACACAGCTTCCACCAGTTCCACATATTCCTTTTTGGAAATTGTAGGTAATGTGAACTATTCAGAATGTCACATGTCTAATCCATCTATGAATTTCTCAAATTTTTCCATCGGGAGCATAAATATAAATATATCGAAATGAACATAGAAATTTATATTGTGTCAAATGTATCTGTTATGCGAAATGAAAATTTATTTCAATCAAGAATTTATACTCAATTCATGATGAGGTCGACGGAAAAATCTTGTAATTTATCGTTATTAATCGTTTATTAATGTAGCGATTAATGGTCTCGAACTATTAACTTAAAATATCTCAACCATTAATCGCTGTCATTAATAAACTAGTTTATTGAATAACTATTATTGTGCATAGATTATTATTATCACTAAAAATAATTACCTATCCATGCATCAACTATTGCCGGTATACACTTATATATGCGGCAGTATACTAATGATCTCGAAGTAAAAGGTGCGCATAGTACGTTGCGCAAAGGAAAGTAATATTTCACTTTTAGTTAACGCTCGATTTTACTCCTCATAAAATTTTCATACCGAGGCTAAATATGAAAATCGTTTCTTAAGGAGTGAACCCAAATTCTGTTAACACCCAATTATTATTACAACAATTTTTTTCATTTATTAGTTTAGTTTTCATGTCATATATTCGTCTATTATCCGTTATGATAGTTCTCTGATATCTCTTCATTTAGTTTTTATACACATGAATAACAAAAAGTAAAGATAACTGAATTAAGAAGTAAGCTCAATATTAATGATCAAGATTAACATTCCCAGTAATGAAAATAAGTTGAAATGAATGTGAAGTTGTCATTCTGTTTTAAAATTTGCAATTTTGTCGGACCCTCTCGACCTAGTTTCACGTTTTACAGTCGCCAAAATAACCTCTATATCTCAATTTTGTAGAATATTGGATAAGCTAATTAGATTTATGATTATTCATTACGTCTGGCATCACTGTTCCCGATTGATGACGTGAACACCAATTCTCGCTGGACAGACTTTCAAGAAAACTTATTTTTCTATTTCTATGAGCCTTGCTTCTCTTTTTTACCGCTTCGTTATTGTCGAAAATATATTTTCCAATGATGAATAGGTATATCCCAGACGTTCAATCGTTTCAAGAACAATAAGTCATCCTGTTGAATGTCTGCTATTGTTTCTTATCGCCACTCTTTCGCACACCGTTTGAATAATAATCAAAGTCTACATTTCGTTCCGTTTCTCGAAACAATTACAACGGATGAGATTTATTTATTAATTTCTGAACATCATGGACGGATATCAAATATTATCGAATAAATCTTTCGTATTCTTCAATCGTGCAAGTTGCTTTCATTTTGTTCTACTTTTTACATTTTTACAATGACGACAGGAATATTAGCACATGTCTTCAGTTATTTAGAATTAGTCAACGATCTTCTGATGATTAGGTACTGAGGGCTTTTTGAAAGAATATATCTGTTTGTCTAGATCCTTGAAAGTCCTGGAAATCTCAGGCAATTTTGTGTTCACTCGGAGAATTTTTTCAAGTGTCGGTTTTTTCCAAATTTACTTTATGTGCAAATTTAAAAGTAACATCAAATTTCAATAGAAAAAAATCGTCAAGTACATTTCCAGAAATAATAATAAACACTGATGAGTTCTTATGTTAAAGGAAAATTGTCTGACAGCATTTGCACATAACGCAAGTTCTTTCAGAAACTCTCTTGGTAAAAAGTTGTATTAAACTCGTGTGTCTAAGACATTGACAGAAAAAAACTATGATGCGAGAGGAAAATCGTATTGGGATACACTTGGAAAAATAATAAAATCACTTGGTTTATCCTGGAGTTCGAGTAAAGATGATTGAAGAATTCCTGATACTATAGAATATAGATCAATGTATTTATTCAAGTTATCGATTCGATAATTACTAGTAGCTAAGTTTTAAATATTCTGACTAGAATGTGTGTATTTAAACTATCCATTGAATTACTGAGAAGAACTATGTACCTTTCTGATTAACTAGAACGAAATTTTTTGCATAAATCATTCAACAAAGAAGTTATTCATTGAAAATTGTCATTCTAATTTGAAAATTTCGAAATATTCGATTATAATATTTGATGGTTTTTGAAATATGGATCAATTAACACAAATAGACTACAGGCCCATATCAAAAAATGGATGGGTCATATGAACCACCAGGTGATGTATATAGGACGATATAAGAGCATAAAATAATAAGATTCAGCACTATGCCGTCACTTGAAAGCTGTCCAACTGAGTGCTGGTGAGAATTCTAAAGTGCAGGTAGAGGGAGTACATTTTGGTCATATATTTTTGTACGGCATTTTTACTATGGATAGATCCATGAGAAATAATGAGAAAACGCGCAGTGCCGTAAAAAAATGGTGCGCCACAAAGTCGGTAAATTTTTTTGATTTTCTGACAATTTCCAGGGTAAATTTGGCCATTTCATTCTGTACGGCATCAGTTTCATACTGTTTCAATACAGCTTCTAATCCATTATTCGGCAACGCCGTACAAAAATCATGCGACCAGGGATAAAAATCGAGGGTTGCAACCCCCTTCCTTTCCGTGGTCCGGGGGGTGATTTGAAACAACATAAAATTAATTTATTTTGAAAGTATTTTATGCATAAATAATATTTTTTTACATTCCGTACATTTTCGTTGGTCCAAAGGTTTGTAGGGGGAAACAAACTCTAGGAAAAATCCATAGAACGAAATGTAAGAAAAATCCATATAACGAAATGTAAGGTGAAATTCATGACGATATTTTTTTATACGGCATTTAGATAGTTTATTTATACTTAATGCAATAATTTATAAAAAGTTAATGCCGTACAAATCTGAAAGTTCATATTGATAAAAAAGTAATAAAAATATTAAATATATATAATTTATAACCGAAGCCGTACTTTTTCAAATCACCCCCCGGACCACGGAAAGAGAGGGGGTTGCAACCCTCGATTTTTTCCCCTTGTCGCATGATTTTTGTACAGCGTTGCCGAATAATGGATTAGAAGCTGTATTGAAACAGTATGAAACTGATGCCGTACAGAATGAAATGACCAAATTTACCCTGGAAATTGTCAGAGAATCAAAAAAATTTACCGACTTTGTGGCGCACCATTTTTTTACGGCACTGCGCGCTTTCTCATTATTTTTCATGGATCTATCCATGGTGAAAATGCCGTACAAAAATATATGACCAAAATGTACTCCCTCTACCTGCACTTTTGAATTCTCACCAGCACTCAGTTGGACAGCTTTCAAGTGACGGCATAGTGCTGAATCTTATTATTTTATGCTCTTATATCGTCCTATATACATCACCTGGTGGTTCATATGACCCATCCATTTTTTGATATGGGCCTGTAGTCTAAAATAACTTAATTGAATTATCTTAAATTTCCTTCTGATCTCAACCAAAATAAAAAGACAAATTCTTCCTAGTTGACCTTCAATATATTCATACAAATAATATAAACTTCCCAATAAAAGACGAAAACCGTTATTATCTTTAAATTATTTCAAAGAAGTTTCCATTATAAACAAAACTTTGGAATTCTATTTGAAGTATGATTTTGCTGAAGAGTAACTGGCGTACAGCTTCTAAGTTTTAGTTATTCAATTCAATCAACTAATAAATTTACACATATTATAATTATGAATGACTTACTTTTCAAAGTCACAACAGAATACTCAAATCGTAGATTAAATGATATACATTTTAACGGTAGCTATAAAAAGTGTTACCTGACTAGGTAATCCAGAATTATAAACCAACTAGTAATATATCTCTAGTGACCTAATGGTCAACAGTCAAATCCATCTGAAAAATCGTTAAAAATAATTTATCTGTACAGTAGCTCGAATGGGAAAAATGACTTCTTATTAAGTAGGGATCCAAGAAGGTTTTGATTTATACTGATTGGAAATAGTTAGGAATTGGGCCTTGGGGGCATGTTAAAGGAATATAAGCTCAATTGACCGATTCTGTAATCTCTGTTTGTCAGTTTGAACGAACTGTTCATAAGTGCCAGGTAAAACATGAAGAAACTCTTGCTCTCACTAACAGAAAGATCAATAGAATTAATACTGTGTTAAAATGTATTTGATGTTATCAAATCATCAAATCAAATATGCTTTATTGTCTTAAAATTATACATTTTATTGACAAAGCGAAAAAATAGTAACTAAATAATGTAAAACATAAAAATAAACACACATCAATCAAAAAATATACAAACTAAACAATGTAATACCTAGAAATGAAAATCACACCACATTTCAATAAAAAATATATACAAACTTTACAATAAATCCTCCGCTGATGCCTGTGTTATACAATTTGGTCATATCGATCAATCAGTGCTCAGGAAAGTAGTCCTCGATAGAGTAATAAGGTCTATCAAGAAAATGAGTTTTTGTTCGTTTCCGAAAATTGGTCAAGGAAGTTATAGATTTTAATTGCTCTGGAAGGTTATTGTAAATTTTCTCAGCATTGTAAATGATGGGCTTTTTTGTTAATTCAGAGGAAGGAATAGGGAGGTGAACATGATGTCCCGAAGATCTGGTGAAATACCCATTCTGTGACACCAAGGGTATGGCATGAAAATACTTATGAATCAAGCACACAGATTCAAGTAAATATAAAGAAGGAAGCGTCACAATTCTATTTTTCTTGAAATAAGGTTTGCAATGAGCCCTGTTTTTCAGTAAAAAAAAAGGGAAGACCATAACGAAGATGAGATTCGAACAATGCAAAATAAGCAATTCTTGTAGATGCCGTATCTAATTCACTTGAGATGGATTTAATAGCTAAACAGGTCGAAGATGATTTTTTAGCTAAGACATGCACATGCTGTGTCTGACAGTATCGACTATTTTAATGGCATGGTTTTGCAGGAATAGATCCTGGAAGTTATCTCTATAAAACAAGGCGACGGTTTTACATACGTTGAAGCAAAGTAAATTCGCATCAGACCAGGACTTGATCAATCCAAGATCAATTGTCATTTCAGAGTGCAGCGTCGCAGAATTAGGACTGCCTCAAATAATACTCGTATCATCCGCATAAAGCGTAATTTCTCCACTGATCTTCAAATATGTAATATCATTTATAAATAACAAAAAGAGGACAACACCTAAAACCAAACCTTGGGGGACACCGCTAGTGATAGCTTTACGAGCAGAATTTGAGTTATTTTCTTTACATGTTTTCAAATAATTTAAAAAAAATAATAACCTGTTTTTTCTATTATTCATTTTGTACTGGAGTTTCAAAAAACAGATTTTGATATAATATGTGAAAACAAATAATCAAATGTCTCGCACTTGTTGTATTGTGAAAACTTATTTCCGGGTTTTAATTCATCAGTAGGTACATAGGTACCTGATATTCAGTAGATAAGTGTATTCATGTTGAAGCTTTTCATGTAAGTTTCTTTGGGCTCCTATAAAACAGTCCCACTTTTCTTCTATGTTTATCATTGACTCAATATAACAGAAGTAAGGCAATTCAGTTCATGTTCGAGAACGCAACGCCCAATTACCTCACATAAATGTTTCTACATCCACCCCAATAACGCCATACAAACCTTTGGCAGAATCAATAGCTCTATACAAGAGGTAATATATATCCTCGCTTAAATCTCCCATGATTCTTTTGTTGCGATAAAGTATCATTTCGGAAGCGCAATGTGCTACATTGTCGTCACTTTTGTCGGGTGGTTTAATAACAGAGCGGCGTGAGCTTGAGGAACAGGAACGTAGAATATGTAACCAGATATTTTCTCCAAATTGTGTCCTCTTCAAAACTTCTGTAACCTTATTTTCATTTTTCAGAGTAATGCATTGAAATAGTGAATATTATTGAAGAAAACGATATATGATAAGATTGTATATGAGATAATATAAGAATGTTTGTTTAGATGTCATAGTGAAAAAATGTTTTTATTGAAAAAATAAACTATGTTCTTCCTTCAAGATTAAAATTTTTAATTTCGGCCATACAATGGAAGCTAATAAGTGTATGAAATTTGCAATTAATTGCTTCTGGAGGCATACTATAAATACTACAAATTATACGTTTTATTCTTCAAATATAATAATATTCAAAAATAAACAATATTCAAGACATATAACCTTGAAAAATTCAGAAATCTATACATAACTGTTGTTTCTTCATAAATTTTTATTTCATTAAGAAAATATACAACGCGTAGCAATTTTACATGAAATATTACATTAGTAGATTTTCTGAAAATATTGAAATAAGTTTGGACAAAAAATTAAACTTTTTTTTTTGATTATGATTAATCTTGAGATTGATCGGGATATATTACAGACATTAAATTTCAATTAAATGATTTTAATTCGTATTAGGACTTTTCACTAGTTACTTATTTCAGAACTAAGACAAGTTGTTCATTATTCCCTACAAATCATTGCCTTTAATTTCATATTATTCAACATAGGTAATTAATAGGCTTGAAAAATCTTCAAAGACAAGCGAATAAACAGCAAATGTTTCTTAGCAATATGATATATGAGTTTTTTCATTAGATATTAATAAACCGAGTATTCATAATATATAAGAGTCGTTATATAACCTGTTTCTTGTCCACTCAACACAGTTTTTCTTGTTATAGGTGAATCGACCCTTAACCATGAAAAAAGAAGGCATCCAAACGAGAAATCGAAAATTATCATCAAAGAGTAAAAAGAAGAAGAATGGCAGTTCCTGCTTATCCCTCGGAGGAATGATGGGGGACAATAAAGGATTTGTTGGTGGTGGAGGATTTGGTGGTGGAATGGGAGGCAGTCATCATCACCTCAATGCTGCGCTTCACCCACATCACGCGATGAGCCAGTGGTACCATCACAGTACGCACCCCCAAAGCTTTGTCTCCGGACCACCACCGCCTGCCCCACCCCCTACTGCTTCGTACCATCATCACATGAGTTCTTTGTCCGCTGCAGGTTTGGGACTAGCTTCAAATGGAATGGTATGTTGAAATTCATGAAAATTGGACCTACTTATGCAACGAAGCAAATAATATATATATATATATATATATATATATATATATTATATATATATATATATATATATATATATATATATATATATATATATATATATATATATATATATATATATATATATATATATATATATATATATATATATATATATATATATATATATATATATATATGTATATATACATATATATATATATATATATATATATATTTATATATATATATATATATATATGTATATAAATATATATATATATATATGTATATAAATATATATATATATATATATATATATATATATATCCTCATTAAAAACATTGAAGCTTGTCAGCTACAATTTCTAACATCGTTCTAAAGCTTACGGACAAATTCACTTCTTCAAGAATTAATGAAGGTTGTTGGATTTATTGGATATTTTTATTTAATTTATTCCTTTTACATATATTACATCGAATCTTGGATCAATGTCCGAGAAAAATACACATTGCGTCAGTTTCATCAATATTCCAAAGATTATTTGCTTTATTAAATACCGGAGAAATCTTACAGGTTTCTGGACAAAAATGTTTATTATTAATTTACTAACAATGCCGTCGTTTCAATGCTACTTGCATCTTTTTCAAGGCTAGTTAACAAATCTAAAAAACAAATAGTTTGAAATACATAGTTAGCATAAACACATAGTTCTCAACAACATTCATGAAATTAAAGTCTACTAACACTAATAATACTAAAGTGTTAGTAGACTTTAATTTCATGAATGTTGTTGAGAACTATGTGTTTATGCTAACTATGTATTTCAAACTATTTGTTTTTTAGATTTGTTAACTAGCCTTGAAAAAGATGCAAGTAGCATTGAAACGTCGGCATTGTTAGTAAATTAATAATAAACATTTTTGTCCAGAAACCTGTAAGATTTCTCCGATATTATGATAATGGACGTTACCACAATAAACATTTATTAAATACATTCTTGTTATGAAATTGTCAACTTGATAACTTTTATCAAGACCGATGTTCAAGAGAACCAAAAGGATAGTTAAATTATATGGAAAATTTCCAGTAAATTCAGACTTAGGTTTTTTGTTTACACTTTCTGTTCTTCCACTTTTCGAATATCTAAAATATTGTTTGGTATGACCTTCAGTTTATATATGTAAACAAATCAAAAAAATCGACTTTGACCTACTTCTAAGTGACGAATCGATTTAAAATTGAGCAAACGTATGTAGCTTAGATGACACTAAAATAATATGATTTTTTTCAATATAGTCAGCGTTAAAGAAAAGTAATTCCTAAGAAAATATTACTACATCCCCTACAAAATGGCAAAGGGGTCATGCAAGTTGAAAAGTTCACTTATGTTTTTAAGATTTTAGAAAGAAGAAGTGTCTTTTTCAAAACGAAAAAGTGATAAATAAATTATGGTAAAAACTAAAAAACAGCTTTCTCTCAGTAATGTAATAAATAATTTGATTTCATCGTATTATATACGTTGTACACCTTATATGCTAATAAAAAACTTGTATGCCCGATTTCACAAACGAGATGTAAGGAAGTTTCTAACTAAGTAATTCCTACGATTGGATATACCTAAATCCGATACTTACCTAAATCGGATTTCAACAACCCAAGAAATTCTTAGTTATTCAAAACTTGATTTGGAAAGTTTTGTACATTTAATTGGCAACACTGTTTAATACTAGACTGTAAATTTGACAAAGGATAGTTAGAAGAAAAAAAATGATAGAAATATAATAATTTTATTATACCAATTTGAGGTTAAGCATTTCCTAAATACTCTAGGCAGACCTAACGTTAGGTATTTCCTATCGTCCTTAGGCATTACTTAACGCGTGGTGAAACGCAAACTGCACTTAGGAATTCCTAAATCCGATTTAATTATTGCCTAACTTTAGGAATTAGTTGTTGAAATTGGGCAGTACAATCTTAATGTTCAAGGAGTATGCTTAAAAGCGAAGGCGTTTTTTAGTTACGTTCGTTTTAGAAGAACGTACTTTTAACTAATTTCGTCGCTGTTTGAAATAGTCGATGAGAAGTGTAAGCACATGATGATTGAACACAAATTTATATTATTTGGTTAATGTAATATCATCAAACGAGAAATCATAATATATTTTCGTTATATTTTGAGTAGATGCCAAGTAGTTCATGAATATAAATTCCTGTCTTCTGTACAACTATATATGAACTTACATACTAAGAAGCTTCCATGCTAAAAAAGGAGATAGTCCTCGTGTAAATTTGAGTAATATATTTATGGAATATATAATAAGATTTCGTCATTGTGAACCAGTTTACTAACTAAGCTATGGCCTGATAAGACGTGGACCGTTCAACGCTGAATGAATTTCGAAATTGAAAGTAAAATAACCTATAATGATTGCTGTAAATCATACGGAATGATTAACGAATCGGTTATTCAAATTTCTTGCACTTGAGTAGGTACAACTACACGTTCCTTTGCGAACAGAAGAACCACTTAATTTCAATCGCCTCTATTTCATAAGTATCGAATTAACTAGGCCTTCATGGATCCCGTCTTAACGCTTAAGACAAATATCTTCATCAGTTTACGAAGTAATAACTACACCATATTGTTTAATCCATTTATATTTGTTGGATCCGTGAGTGGAACCTTTTCTCCGCAGACCATAAAGGAGAGATCTTATCGAACTTGTAGTTAATGTGTAATAAGACTATGCATTTTAACATATTATTATCTGAACACATTATATGCAAATTAGTTTATGGTACCAAGTCTTTTTGGTCAGTAAGCTAACATTTAAAACTTATTAACTTAGGAACTTTATTTCACATTGTAATGCTTAATAAATTACACCGTTTTCTTTTGTTTCAGACTGGCTGGAGGTCGGAATACACGTGATAAAACGGTCTCAATCTGATATCGAGTTAAAATACGTATGTAAGATATTGTACATAAATAATATGTATTCTTATATTTAAATAAGGTTGTTACTGTTCTTGAAATGAAATATTTCCAAGTTGTCAGAAAAAGCAAGTGAGAAGGGGTGTGTTAACGTTATTGGAATGATTAATTTCTTTGGATCTTCTGTAAAATAGTTTCCACAATAACGGCAAGTCATATTGAAATTGTTTTACTTCATTCTTGAGATTAATTTCAATTTTAATTATAAAAATATAAAAAAATATTAATTTAATAATTTGGGTCTCAAGCGAAAGAAATTGACACAATAAATGTTTTCACCCAATGTGATAAAAGACAGTAACAATCATTAAAAATCAACTTCTTTTGATAAATTATTGGAAGAAAAACTGGTCGATTACTTTTTGTATAGTTCAGAAATGTAAATTTTGTAATATAATATATAAATATTGCCTGTAGTTCTGCTGACCAGTTTTTTAATAAGTGAAATTTCAATTAAAATTAGGGAGTACCTATGTTGATTCAAAGCTCAAGCAACACGGGCGAAACAGAAAAAAATGTTACCAATTAAAAAACAATGTCCATATTTGATCAAAATAAAGAATGAGATGAATATGGGATCGTTTATTCAATTTTTCACATGTGCTCATGAAATAACTGTTTTATAAATTTGATTATATTTGTGTTTCGCTGTGACTGCTAGTATTTTCCTCATTTTAATTATTCACTGTAAATATTGGAAACAAAATTTTCTATAATCTACTGTAAATAGATGTTGGGATTATATATAGGAATTTTTTAAGTGAAGTGTGTATAATTTTTGAAATGTGCAATTTTCACCCCATGAATGTTTTAACTGATGACTCAAAGAAATAAAGAATGTATATAATAAAGAAAATATTAAAATTTTCTTTAGCATGTCTTTTCCAACAATTTAGCGGTATAAGTAGAAAATATTTTCCTCACAGACCAAACTTAATTCAGAAAATGTTCTTCTGACATAATAAAGCTGCACTTTATGTAATTCCGGATGATGTATGGAATTGATGCCACTTTCTTACAGTTGAAAGTCTGGAATATCTACTTTTTGTTTCAATTTGGATAAAAGCTTTATGAAATTTCCGATGTTATGATTTCAATAGAAGTACAAATTTGTCATAAGTTTTACCTTATTTTCTTATTTATTGTTTAGGGCATTAGATGAACGCCATGTTTAAAATACAAATGACCATTCTCGCATTTTCACAATTCGAGAATGATTAATTCGTGTTGGTAATTAAATCAATTGTCTGATTTGCTACAAATAATGTTATTAAACATGATATTATATCTATAAATAAATTTCAAAAAACTGTATATATTCGATGTATATGTAAATGTTCTATGTGTGATAAATAAAGTATTTAATTCGAACATTTGTTTCATTATTATATTGGAAATTTATCCTATATCATTTTACACTTCAAAATTTTACACTATAATCTAATCATCTTATAACCTTTTGCCTTATAATCGAGTGATGACCAACATATTCACTTCACTGGAAAGCCATTTAAATATATACATA
Organism: Cynegetis impunctata; assembly: GCA_030704885.1. Taxonomy (NCBI): domain Eukaryota; kingdom Metazoa; phylum Arthropoda; class Insecta; order Coleoptera; family Coccinellidae; genus Cynegetis; species Cynegetis impunctata. The sequence goes on from JARQZK010004424.1 coordinate 192,182, forward strand.
TATTTATGGAATAAATTGCATTATAATTCTTGGTTTCATAATTAACTTATAAGGACGACATTGAAATGTTTTTAATTATAGAAGTTTGTATTTAATGCATTATTACTGTGAAAGATTTGAGGAACTTTTCAAAATTAACCTTAACTTTATGATTGTTTAGAACACTAAAAATTCAAAAATATAATTTTATTTCTACAAGAAAAGAATCTTTTATTTTCAATTTTCTTCATTCCAAATAACAAGCATTGTATATCATCAATGTAAAATGCTTACTTTTTTATAGTTAAATTATCCAAGGAGGCAAGGCCAAGCTAACGTTAAAAGGGCCCGGTGTTCTTTATGGGCAGGTGATACCAAAAATGATTCTGATCCACATGTGGAATATATTACCTATAAATTTGATGGAGCTTTCAATAAAGACATACTACTCAGACCTAAATTCGACAGGCGTGACACAAATGATCGAAACTTTTTGGGTTATTAACTTCGAATGACCTATAAACTATTAATCAATACATATAGATGCAGTAGTTGTAGGAGGTGAAAAATTTTTAAAGTTTTTGATTTTCTATTTGAAGGATATGATGATAATATGAAATGATCACATCTACAGCAAAAATAAAAATCGATAACCCTTTAACATATTCCTTTAAACCTGGTTCCATTTGATGTGCGATAATTATAGATTGTGAAGTTATTTGAATATAGTTTTTGAATAGATGTATTATTTCAAATTTCCAATACATAAGATATATCGAGTGAATACAATTTTTACATATATATATATATATATATATATATATATATATATATATATATATATATATATATATATATATATATATATATATATATATATATATATATATATATATATATATATATATATATAAATATACTTATATATATATACAATGTTTTTTCGGTCTTACATCTGAAGTTGCAGAAAGTATGATGTAATTCAAAAATGCAGAAAAAAATCGCAATGGAAAGGACGTAACGTTTGCCACAATATATAGAATTTTGTGTAAAACTTTTCAATACTTTTTTGCAATAAAAACAAACGTGTGAGAAGTAGAGATCCATCACTTGGGTAATTTTTTTTAAATACAAGTGCTTGAACACCTTGAAGAGGAGTAAAAGATTGAAACAAAAGCTTTGAAACCTTTAAAAGCACCTGAAATTTCATTAAAATTGCTGTGATGGTCAATGAAATTATTTAAAACCCTCAAATAGCACCTGCCTAACATCAACCGAATACAAGTACAAATTTGCAATCCTCTTACTATATTTGGAGTTGCTGTAGACATGCGAATTGCTCTAAAATACTTAAGAACTTGAAAATTCAACATAAAAGTGCAGCGGTGAAAAAAATAAACTCTCTAACCCAGTCCGCAGAAGCTGTGGAGTTCAAAAACTAAAGAAAAACAAAAAATCTCTACGTAAAAATCGCGACGGTTGGAAAAATTCAACCAAATTTTTCGTTCTGCCTTGTAAACCACTGTAGATTCCAAATTTGAGCTCATTTGGTGTGATGTGAATAGCTGAAGATGTCAATATATACCGGGAAGTATATTAAATTAAAATTAGAAATATTTACTAAAAATGGCTGTGGTTGCAGAAATTTACCTAAATTTTAAAAAAATTGACACTTTCGTTCTACAATGAAAGCAATCCCACGTAGGTACTAAATTTCAGTTCTTTTGACTTGATGGGAGCCGCTGGAGATTCCAATAAGTACGGGGGGAATATATATATATATATATATATATATATATATATATATATATATAAAATATATATATATATATATATATATATATATATATATATATATATATATATATATATATATATATATATATATATATATATCAGACATGAAACATCTTCCGAAAACCTTGGCCTGGGAGGTCTAAAACGAATAAAAAATAATATATAATAATAAGAAAATACTACTAAAACACTCTAGAAGGCTTCATTTAGGATATGTTGTTCATAATTAAATTCCAGCTTTTGTCACCGGTTTGAAAAACACTCATACGACTGAAAAAGATGGTTACGCTGATCCTTGTTGGAATAACAACACCCATTTCATTGAAATCGATATAACTAAGTTCACTGAAGGGGAAAACTGAAATTTAGTGGAATTATATCCGCTACATTAACGATGCTAGCCATACGGCCGGACATCTCACCTCACTAAGTTTCCTTATTTGAAAAGGATTTGCGGGCGAAATTGTTAGGGATTTGTAAATCCCATGCTTTATTCGCCAATATGCGGAATTGAAAAGTATACAATAGTCTCTAAGTGATTTCACACGTCATTGAAGATATTTAATCAAATTGATTCATCTTGATTATGAAAAATACTAGGTTATGTCTTAAATATCATTCTTCAACATTTTTTCATTTATCTTCGTATAGAGTAGGTATTTTTATTAAGTTTTTCGAAATACTGTTTCGGTTGTTATTTTCTTGGATTATTTTTGTTTCTTGAATGTTTTGTGCATCATAATGAAGTTTAGGGTTAGTTGAGGTTAGTGTATGATAAACTTTGAAAATTATGGCTAATAGCATAGTACCTATCTGATAAATAGTCAACCAATTTAAATATCATCGAGATAAACTTGAATGGTCACTAAAAAATTCCAAAAATTCAGAGTTTAGAAATGAAGGTGTCAAGGTCGTATTTTTCACGCGAAATGTACCGCGTCGAGATGCGATTCTTATGAATTGACTTATATTTTGAAAAATCACGCTTAACCCCTTCCGGCCCAAATTATTTTTTTGTGGAAAAAATATTATGTATAGTTTGATAATGGTTTATTAGAGATACTCGAAGAAAATGAAACAAATTTCAGGATAAAAAAACACAAGGATTATCCTGCAGGATGTGGTCACTCCACATAACCAGTAGGAACATATAACCAAACAATATAATCTATTTTGCATAATATAACATGAAACAGTTTTTGTCATGTTTCAAACACAATTCTACTTTGCACGCTGAACATTTCTTACAAATCATACAAGTTATCTGCAGGAAGATTTTCTAAATATTCAGTTATTGGGTTCCCAACCCTCCCGGATTGCCCGGATGACTCCGGTAATAATGGTCAACCTCCCGACTTCCCGGGGTGACTAATTTCCCCAGTTTTTTCTAAATTATACCTACGCAACCGCGCTCTACTAATCAAACTTCGATTTTTAATGATTATGATATTGAGGTAAAAAACTGTCAAATATTAGAAGCAGAGTATATATAAATTAAAAATAAATAAATGATTGACGTTTTCTTCAACCCCCTCCCTACTAAACTCCTTGAAAAAATCTCCCGGGTTGGTCCTTTGGAAAATTGGCAAGCCTATTCCGTAGGTAGGTACTCCAAACTTGCTTCCTCAGAACTAAAATAAGATAACACGATTACGTAAGTGCCCAGTGGTCACTTAAGGAGACCCCAACAAAATTAGTAATTTCGAAAGAAAGGAAACATTTACATTCAATATATTCATGAAAATGCATAAATAAGATATAAGTAAATAACTTTGGAGCCATTTTTCTACCATTCATAAATAAAAATAACAAATTCACACAGTTTCAGCAGATTCAGAGTAGTGTCCAACTACAGTAAACAAATGCACGTTATACGCGCTTCGACTTATTTCGGTCTTTTTTCGATGAACACGTCAAATTTTGCTATGTTAGACAACCCACAAAACACACTGGTATACTGAAATAGCCAACGAGCAATTTTACTCATGACTAACAAACTGTGGTCTTCCTAGCTAACCAGTTGCCCTGAAAGGGTTAAATAGCAAACCGGATCAAAAAGTAGAAAATAAATTTCACTGAAAAAACAATTCGCTAAGTGTTTCGTGGTTGAGGAAAAAAATTTTAACCAACGAAGAAACACACCTCAACATCAACTCAATCCACATACCAAATTTCAACCATGTATTGTAAAAAAAAACGGGATGTACATCAGTACTGATAGCGAAACAGATCGAGATGCAATTCTAAAAGAAGTCACCACGAAATGCAGCGCAGTTGAGAAAAAGAGTTGAATCCAAAAAAGGATCTAAGGTCATCATAAACTCCATGTACGTACCAAACTTGTAACGTGTAAATTCTCCACTTAACCGCTACTACCGAACTATGCATTCAAATACCGTGATTCCTCGCTATAAAACGCCTGAATGAATGACCTGCGTACAAGAGAGTATGGAGATAGCGTTGGATTTCCACGTGAAACACGTAATATCGGTCCTTTTAGCCAAATAACTATTGCAGAAGAAACATCGTTAATTATTAGAATTATATTCAATATCTATTGAACGTTTATTCAACATAGTAAAGTTATTAAGTATCTGTGTCTTCTGATAGACGGTAAGTTATGAGAAGGAATATAATTATTTTGTATAAATGCATTATCTTGAAAATCTGAATTGATTCCTTATTTCATTTTTCCGCCATTTCATTTTTTTCATTTATCTATATTCAATTATTTATCTTTCAATATTGAAATAATCATCTCACATTTCTTAATTTGAAAAATCTTTAATTTATTTGCTCATTTCATTCTCTCAATTTAACACAAGATTTTTGTAGGCTAACGATGGCAAATTTCACGTGGTCAGATCTTATGTTCAGTTTAATGTTGGAACATATACTGTCTTTCTAAGCATCTTTGCTTGAGATAAATCTAAATGTTACTTTGAATTGGCCATCGATACCCTACAGATATTCTTGGAACATATTAAGTTTGAGATTGTATGTTGATTTGCCCCGAATTATTTTAGCCACCTTGGCTAGAGCTAAAAGCCACCTTTGGAGATTAGAAAACCACCTTATCTAGAATTTTAAGAACCACCTTATATGGGGCTAATATCCACATTGGAAACCACAGCTGAACCAGGGCAGAAGTCAAGAGTACAAACCACCTAAAGAATCTCAAACGTCGATGGAAAATTATATATAAAAACAAAAAGATAAGTCTTATGTAAAAGAAAACAGTAAATACCTTCATTTTACTTTGTTATTATTACTGTGAACAAATCAGAACCCTTATATGTTTAACCAATCTCCCTGCTAGCTTGGGCATAAATATCTTTCAAAAGGGAGGTTGGTTACAAACTTTAACCCTCTAATTCAATCTGCTGTGGAGTTAGGCAATTTTCAAAACCTTGAAAAAAACAATAAATATCTACGTAAAAATAACGGCGGTTGGAAAAATTCAACCAAATAGTATGTATATTATGGGAAAATACACCAAAAAAAGATACATCTGACTTTACACTGGATTTGATATTAATATTTGGCCTCATTAGACCAAAATTTGTGGGATTTGTAGCTAGACTAAGTATTAAGGACGTCCTTAATACCTCAGACTAAAGTTCTCAGGTATTAAGGACGTCCGTTCATAAAAAATCATCAAACATCAAAACAAAAATAATTGCCATACCTAAACCTCGTCGATAAATGATAATCGGTTTTAGAAGAGCGACTTTATTTGTATGCTCAGTACATGAATATCTAAAGAAACAGATAATAATTGGATCCATAATTTCACATTATATAAGCCATCATTCTAATGACACAAAATATATAAGCTAACATAAATGCTTTTTTTATGACAAGATAATTATAGATATATACTAAAAACAAAATAGATTCGATGAATCTGATTATAATAAAAAAAGGAACCAGCAAGCAATATTCATAATATTTTATTTCACTTTCTGGCACATAATCAATATTATGACTTGCGGGTTGAACAGACCGACAATTACTTAATTAAATACATCTCCTAGCTCAATTTAGTACTATTATAAATAATAATGTATATCGAAATGAAATTATTCTATCATTCCTACTCTGGAACTTTTAAATTTTGAAACTTTGTGAAAAATAGTGAACTTTTTAAGAAATAAATCATATTATAAATTCTCACTAGTTAATTTTGTGAAAATATAATGCACAGTTTATTATTCTATACTACCTTCAATTTCTAGTTTGAAGGACAATCTCTTTAAAAATACATTTAAGATTAAATGCCATCCACAAAAAAAGTTTTTTGTGCTTCTTCAAATACTTAAAAATGAGATAGTTTTGCTAGACTGGAACTACATCATCATGTAATTTATCATATTCTGCAATAAATTGAAAAATTACAAGAAACATGACAATTTAATTATTACCCAACAGAAACAGAAATTTAATGGAATATTTCTGACAAATACGTTTTATTTATTCTCAAGTAGATCTGAATGAAAAATTTGAATGATTCATATATACAAATGATTAGGCCAAGCTACAGAGATTTTTTCATGTAAAAAGTGAAGAAAACCAGCTGCGCCATTGTTTGTAAAATAGTTCCATACGTTGTCAGATAATAATTGTAACCCCCACTCTTCAACTACTCTCACGCGCTCGGCCGTTTTTCGTCATGTTCAGCTTTATTTTTAACATATTTCTCAGCGTTTTCATGAAAAATCAAGATGAACGTTTTGAACTATGAGAATTCTACTTTCAAAATCTTTTTAGTAAATTGAAGTCGGACCATACCTGTCGCATTCAGGACTGCTGGAAAATTGCATAGTAACATAATCAAATGGCCACAGATCGAAAACTATGCATCGGACAGTTCCTGATCTTCGCACAAATAAAGTTTATATCAATAACTAATACTGGCCGGATGATCTACGGTAGAACTCAAAAAATAACCGAGTTAAAATTTTTTGAAAAAACTGCATTTTGGACGGTTTTTTTCGATTTTCTCTTAAACTAAGGGTCTGATCGAGTCGTCCTACTTCTCATTTTCTTCGTCGTTTCATTTTCTACAATTAGTCTATTGACACCATCACGATTGCTTTGATAATTTCATTTTTATAAGCAAAAAACGAAAAAAAATCCAAAATTTTTTTCATTAAATTGTTAATAACAAAGTTATAAATAATAAAGTCGAGTGAAAAACATATCACTATATCATATGGAACTATTTTACAAACAATGGCGCAGCTGGTTTTCTTCTAACACTTTTTACACAAAATGCTCCCTACAAATCTCTGTAGCTTGGCCTAGATCGAAACTTAGTTTAGATGATAACTTAAAATTCAACGCAATGCGAATATTATTATAATATTTCAATAACCAACTGAATTTCAACCAATTGCCAACCCAAAAATCGCCGTCTCCGCTTAATTACAGTAATTTGGGTTCCCAAGTTATTGCCCTTAATAACCACGTAGTTATTAATATTTGTTTTGAAAGGGCTAATTATCTAACCATTCTACTATTAATGTATATTCTTCATACTGTATAGGATTGCGTGATAAATATTAATTTCAAATGCCTTCGTAATTTCACTTCAATGAATATATAACAAAACATGAACCATATGAAGAATCTATTCAGTATATCGGTCTTAGTTCGTGGACGTATATATATTTATTTTGTTGTTTTCCTTATTAATTCATTTTAACTGAAGCATATTATTCTTTGTTTAACCATCGGGAACGTATATATGGTTATGAATCTATCACGCGATCATATTTACATTTTTTACTTACAAGTTTTTTCTTCCGACGATTATTCACATAATAATACGTACTTTAGTTCCTGTACTACTCACACAGAGTATTACCTGTCTTATTAAAACTTATTGTTCAAACGTTCTATATTACCAATTATGAATTTTATTTTTTATAGAATGCTGAAAAAAAATACGAATCGGTTCACCACATCTGAATAAAGAAATTAGGGATTTATAAAAATGAATAAAGAGTGTTTCAGATAAAACCTGAATCCTTCGTTTAATACAAATTTTTTTTCATTCCAAGAGTAGTAGAGTTTCCATTTTTTAGGGGACATCAGTTAACGGTATTACTTTTTAACCCTTCGTAGAAATCTAAGTTTTTTTGTTTTTTTTCTTCAAAAGGGGATGGTGGGGCACAGGCGAATATTTCGCATGTGTCCCACCATCTACCCTCATGGGTTCGTAAACTCTGTACATTACAAAGTAAATATATATAAATGTAACCGCTGAAACTCATATAGGACGCATACAAACACCCAAGGACACGGTGGGAATCGAACCCACCAACTCCGTCAACGAAGACGGCATAGCGTTACCTAAACCGCTCCGCCACATAGCCTCCATTAGAGATCTAAGTATAGTTTAAAATTTCAAATGGCATTCCAGAATATGCGATACATCGTTAGAAACCTTTTTTGACAGTGACACTAAATAAATTCATAAAAATAATTTTACGATTGGTTCTCCGAAAAAAGACAACTCATTTTGGACGAATGTAGAAAGTTAACTGTAGATGTCTTTGCAAATGTTAATATATGCTCTACACTTAACAGAAAAGACTGGGTGTGTAGTTTGAACATTTATAGTGGCCAATTCTCGATTTCTATAATCAATTTTAAATTTGAAAACCTTCAATATGAAAAAGAATGCATTTCAATTTTTTTTTTCAAGTATTCAGAATCGGTGTGAAAATAACCTTCATACGATGTGAAATATAGCCTATTCCTAGTACCAATAGTATTTGTATTTTTTCAAGATATATATATATATATATATATATATATATATATATATATATATATATATATATATATATATATATATATATATATATATATATATATATATATATATATATATATATATATATATATAATTATTTATTCGAATTGTTGTTGCCTGTGATCTATTTTTAATCTCTTGATAATTATTAGCAATAACAGGCTGATTGAATCTTAAAAAACTCGATTTTATTAAAAAGTTGACGTTTCACTATGATATTCGTAATTGAAATTTCTTTGACATTTATTGATTTGAAAAAATTGAATAGAACAGGGCAGCTTTGTATATGCTATTCAGTCTAATATTAATATTCAAAATTGTTATCATTAGATGGTAAGGGAAACCAAAGAAACCTTTACCTACGTAATGTTTGAAAATAATAATAATAGGGTACTATTTATCTAACAACAAAGAAATTAGTATGGGAAAACATTAAAGAAGTGGAGTAGAATTATCGGTATAGCACGCTTATATGGAAGCAGCCGTTGACACGTGTTTCGGACTCTTTGGTCCTCATCAGAACGGCGTAGCCAAGTATTGGATTGAAAATTTGAAGATGAAAATAGTACAACAAACAAAATCCTCTGATACGGAAGATAATCACACAATTGTGGTTTATTGTTTGAACTCTCCGGTATGGGAGATTTGGTCAAACTTTGCCACGGAGGCGATTAATGCTATCCGCGAGATCTAAGAACGAGTAAATAAACAATAACAAAGAAATTAGTTGCGGGAAAATATTAAATAGGTAGAGCAAAATTATCGGCCACTTCCATATAAACGAACTATACCGATAATTTTGCTCTACCTATTTAATATTTTCCCGCAACCAATTTCTTTGTTACTGTTTATTTACTCGTTCTTAGATCTCGCGGATAGCATTAATCGCCTCCGTGGCAAAGTTTGACCAAATCTCCCATACCGGAGAGTTCAAACAATAAACCACAATTGTGTGATTATCTTCCGTATCAGAGGATTTTGTTTGTTGTACTATTTTCATCTTCAAATTTTCAATCCAATACTTGGCTACGCCGTTCTGATGAGGACCAAAGAGTCCGAAACACGTGTCAACGGCTGCTTCCATATAAGCGTGCTATACCGATAATTCTACTCCACTTCTTTAATGTTTTCCCATACTAATTTCTTTGTTGTTAGATAAATAGTACCCTATTATTATTATTTTCAAACATTACGTAGGTAAAGGTTTCTTTGGTTTCCCTTACCATCTAATGATAACAATTTTGAATATTAATATTAGACTGAATAGCATATACAAAGCTGCCCTGTTCTATTCAATTTTTTCAAATCAATAAATGTCAAAGAAATTTCAATTACGAATATCATAGTGAAACGTCAACTTTTTAATAAAATCGAGTTTTTTAAGATTCAATCAGCCTGTTATTGCTAATAATTATCAAGAGATTATATATATATATATATATATATATATATATATATACATATATACATATATATACCTATATATATATATATATATATTTATATATATATATATATATATATTTATATATATATATATATATATACAAATAACAAGGATAACGGAAAACTGAAAATTAAAATTTTACAGGAAACTTAGACGTTGATTAAATATTGAAGTCTGTTACTTGAAGTGGATCAATTTTCATTGAAATTTTAATTTTGTTTCAATTTGCATTGAATTTTATTGCCTGCAGACATACGTTTCGCCTCTACTAGGGCTTCTTCGGATACTGTCCGAGTTGTAACGTTCATCACCATGTTGTAATAAAATTCAGTATAAATCTTTAAAAAACCAGTGTTTTCATTTAGTTTTCAACTTAAACATTTCGAGAGCTTCATTAACCTTGATAAAAGTTTTTAGGAATTTATAGCACACCTTGACGTAATCATTAAAGTGAGACCCAAATCTGCAAAAGGATCAGGTAGTTCCATCGACCCGTCATAATGATATCAAATTTCGGTTCGTCCAGCTACTATTTAATAAGAACGAAACTCAGAATTAGATGTCATATAAGTACCGAACAGCTGAATACGTTGCACTAATTGCACTCAGGTGTATAAGGCACGTGTCGGCAGGTGCCCACAGATTCACCTGTTCAAGATTCCACATATTAAGTACTGACCGTGGTCGGATATTTCAACGCACACTGTGGATTGTGTACAAACCGATGGGTATTCTAAACATTGAAATAGTGTTTGTGCGAATTAAGAACATGAAAGTTTTCAGTAGTTTCGAATATACAGGGTTGGGATATAAAGTATAGAGCCAAAAGAATATCTTTGAAACAAAAAGGACGATGTTTTTGTAACGAAGGAATTTTTTACTAAGCTTTCTTAATATGAGGAATTGATTTTTGATCCATAAGCTGTACCCAAGCAGATTTCCTCGGAAATGTATCGGCGAGTAATGGAATCCTTTCCATCCTTTACCCCATCCTTCCCAACTCACATATTTCATTTACCCTTCATTGTTTTTTTAATACGCCGCGACGCAAAGTGACATACACTTGGGTCTTGAAATATAGACACAAGGAAGAGAACAGGTTCTAGTGCTGGAGGTTTAGTATGCAAAAGCCCGGAAACCGAAGGAACAGAGGTGTTTTTAGTGGGTAGGCAATGTTGCATAGCAACAGTTTAATCCCACACAGGCCGGGGTAGCACTTTTGAAGTTTTCACCTCGAAAGAATAAAAAAAGGGAAGGGATTTTGTTTCATGATTTTGTTTCTCATTAATTTATGATAAATAAAATTAAGTGTTCAGTAAATGTGAAGTGCTCTAGCTTGTCTTTTTTACAATTTATTTGCAGTAAACTCAGGTTGTAAGAGTAGCTACATTAATAACAAAAAATCGCATTATGCGCCATTGTACTTGCCTGCAAAGTTTTATGAATATATTCGTTTTGAAGATATTCATTTTATCCCAAAATTGAATAAATTAAAATATATACTAATTTTTCTCAAATATCTAACCTACTTTATGTGTGCATACAAAATTGAAAAGCAGAATAATTATTCAACAGAAAATTTTTTCGTTTGAAGTTTCATTTATTATATTACATTTCGTTTAAAGTTCTACTTATCAATTAAAAGCTAAATAAAAATAAGAGTAGATTGAAAATGGAATAAATGATTAAGATATATTTCTAGAAAATTAACAGCTGCTACTTTCAAAATTTCTTATTGTCATTATCATTAAAAAATGCAGAGAGAAAAAGGACAAAATGAGATTTCAAATTCACTTTCTGAACTTTTTCTCAACATTAAAAATATATGGTAATTGTGTGAATTTTCAAGATGAGAAGACGATATTTTCAAATTTATCCTAAAAATATTGAAGTTTAGTCCAACCGAAAAAATTTCTTTTGTTACTTATGTTTCAAATGTATCAATATATTGAAAAATGGTGTGTAATGCTAGAGTCCTTGAAAGATAAACTTCGAATCGAATTTCGAAAGCACTACGTATAGTAGTCAAAATGTTACATTCATAATAGCATCCAGACTTACTGTAGCACTATATTCTCATTTAGGAAATTATTCCCACACCAGAATAGTCGATAGGCCCTTTTCACAGTGAAGTTTAAAGTGAAAAAAATATTTCTGTTCAAAGCTCTAAATATAAGTCTATAACTGACTGACACTGTGCCTTATATATTAAAAGGAGTTTTAAAAATGATTAAGTCATGTTTATTCCAAGAGAAATTCCTAGAATTATTGATTTATCTTGAATTACTTCACTGTAGGTATATTTTTGGTGTGCCATCTGTATTGACCAAATTCATAATTCCATGAATTGAGACATTTACATAATTTATTAATTTTCTACTTCGGAATAACACTTCCTTCATTCCTACTTTGTCTCTAGTGACACATTACATACAGCTTATCTACAATTGATTCGAAATTGATTTTCTTTTGTAATTTTTTGTGAGATACTTATCGATATGTATTCCCTAGTTCGGCCGTTTGATTATTTTCAAATGATTTTCCTAACTTAAATTTATAATTGGGTTATTCAAAGAAAAATTATCAATTTTTATATATTTTGATACTTTATCATGAATTGTAGTAGTACTCGATGCAAAAAATACTTGAAAATTTTTTTAAAACAATTTAAAATTGATCAAATTTCACATAGAATCGCGTGACTACAGACCTGCCACGATGTGTAGTGGCCACGTTTGTGACGTCATAATTTTAAAGGAATTTCTCGATAGTCCAGTGTCCACGTGTAAATTGACTGAAAATATCTGAAATTTAGTGCAAAAAATTATTTATAATCGCTACTTTCATTTAGTCGTGTGTGATAAAGGATAAAGGCTGATTTCTATAATATACCTGATGTATAACATGTTGTGGAACATTCAATATAATTTTTTGGGGAGTTGTTTTTGTAGTATTCGTATACATAATGGTATAAAGCAAGCACGATAACTTTATAGGTTTGACATTTTAGATATTTTTGTTAATATATTGAATATAACAACAATATTTAATCAGCTGTGTGCTACGATGAGTAGAAATTAACATTGTGACGTCACAGCCAGCTAACAATTTTATGTTCTATCAAAGTTGAGAGAACGTTTTCTCAGCAAATTTTATAGAGCAATGTTTGTTCTAAGAACATTCTCAAAACGTTCTTACAGCAGTTATACAAAAGAAATGGGCCCCGTGCTAAAGAACTTTTCAGTTCTTTAAGTTGTTCTGTAAGGTATGTAGAAAACATTTATAGAATTGTTGTGTAAACGTTCTTACAAGTCGTAAAGAATTTCTATGCGATAGTTACAGAGCAATGTCATACGAATTCTATAATAGTTCTAAAATGGTGTCTTAAAATTCTATTATAGAGCGTATAAAGAACTTCTATATTTTTGTTCGTTAACCGTACATATTGTATTCCATTATACAATTATTTTGTTGCGTGACGTTATAGTTACAAAACTTTAATAGGTTTTTTTACATCTTTTGAAGACAAAATGCTTCTGTATCACTTTAAATCATGGATACGCGTTGAAATGATATGGACGCCATAATACATACAGTACCTTCACCATTTATTTGAATTTTCTAGTAAGTTTGAAATCAAAAGACGAATAAATTTTAATGCGGAAGAAAAATTAATGTGAAATATGTGGTATATATATGGTAATTTTTTAATGCGCCCTCATTTTATCTCATTTTTCTACAATGTTAAAAACTAATTAAGTATTAAAAAAAAAATTATTGATAAATTTTGCCGCCAAATGTATAAAAAACAGTTAGAAAGTGAATATACATCATATTACTCTTAATATTTGGCCCATTTATGTTTCATATTAATTTTTATCTAAATTTTTCTTCTTTCTTTATAAAATGGCGACGAAATGGAAAGCTTATCTCGTACTTCCAATATGGATGCTAACTAATATGAATATTTTGTGTCGATTGCAATTATTACAGAGCTAATATACTTCATAAGCAACTACTATAACTCAAATGTGCCAACTAAAATTAACCGTGTTGTCATGTTTTACAAGATTTCCCCAAGCACTAAAATTAGTACAGGCAGGCTGCATTTTGAAAGAAAAAAATATATAAATACATAAACGATTTTTTCACAGAAGATTTCTCTAGTGGTATTACCGTTATTAAAGCGGAAATTTGAATACAATATTTCCCAGTGACTTTTTTTACGAGTCAAAAATATTTCCAATATGGCTCACAATGTACTCGACTGTGGCTAAACTAAAAGGAAGTACCTATTACGATTTTAGCAGTCTATGTAAACCTATGTGTATTTATGAGTGTGGATATATAATATGTATATGTTCTATGGCATCGCCTGAATTATTGGTACTATTTTGGAGATTTGAAGCTATTATGTCCCCTCGGTCGTCAGTCTAATAGCTAGGTACGAAGAATGTCGTCTAAAACTTATACACAAACGAAATTCACTTTTAAAATGGCGTCAATTAAGGTTCGGTTGTTCTGTTGTGCTTTTTTATGAAACAAAAATGGCATAGATTTAAACCTAATTACTCTGTAATTATTGTATAACAACTATAACATTACTCTCTATAACAACGTTATAGAGGTTTTTTTTATTAAGTTCGTTAGCAGCTTCCATATGCATAATTTGTTATTCGTAGCAAAATTGTCTCTCAGCTACCCCTTATACAATATTTCTATAAAAAAACTATAATCAACCACTACGGAGCAATTCTATAGGAGCTTCACAGGAGTTGGTATAGTTCTATAATATACTTTTTCACATCGGATTTGGAATCATTTAGTTCTATAAGCACCATTGCTGTAAAATTGTGCTACTATAGACAGTTATCGAGCAATTATTTACACTTATCTTCTGAATGCTCTGTAATTATGTTCTAAGAACGTTCTTGCAATAAACTTAAAGAACAATTTAGCTTACGAAGACAAAATAGTATCATCTGCTCCACTTATACAACAACTTAATGTTCTAGACACAACTATGAAACCTTTACAGAATAGAAAAGTTCTTTTACTCTAAATTTATAGAAGCTTCTTGCTAGCTGGGAATCGCTTTTGTTTGTTTGGTAACTGTCGGCGTGTTTTAGGTACTGGATTCAAAAATTTATTTTTTATATAATTTACCTTTTCAATTAGAGCAAAGAAAAAGAAACTGAAAATAGTTTTGTTATAATAGGTTTTTTATACGACCCAACTATTCATTACAAAAAAAATTTTTTTTAAACCCATTTGCTAAGCCGACATCGAATTATATTTTGCCTATTTTTATGTAAATCGCACTAGCTAGAGTTTGGGCACAAAGAAATGTAATCCAGCCATTTCATTAACGAAACTATACCAAATCACGTGATATCGCGTTTTTCGTGAACTAGCAATGTATCGAGTGCAAAATGACGCTTTCTCCGCAACATTTTATTCGAATATGATAATTTTATAGAGTTTACTTTTTAAATTATTTAATAATCGCACTGACAGAAACCATCTGGTGGAACTCATTAATGAAAAAACGAGAATTACAAAACAAATCATAAATAATGCATATAAAAGGATATTTAAACGTACCGTTAAGCGTTTCAAGTACCCGCATTAGAAAATTGCACCTCTATCCAGCGTGAATGAGAAATATTATGGCGAAGTGAGTAATTACTTCTTCGATCTACGTTTTCTACAAGTTAGACAACATATGGGCTGTGACGAGTTTTTTTGATTGAATTCGCAGTGATTTTTTTTTTGAAAATAACTTTTATTTCATCAATAAAAATTTACAACAATGTATTATAACAATCTCAAATCAGTGCCAAAAGCTCTGGCATCGAAATAAAATATTATAAGGATTCAACAATATACTATTTTTCCATTTGTTTTTTCTTAATATTAATTTACAGATGACTAAGGTATACTTGACAACTAATTGCAAAAATATCACATTTTACTTTATTCTATTTCCAGAAAAATTCTTAGGTTTTTAAGGAATACATTGTAGTTTCTTATCAATCTTAGATTTTCTGGTAAAGAATTATAAAGTTTATTTTTTTGATTTTTTGATAATATAATTGACATTTTTGTTAGTAAAATCCATATTTTTGATTTAAACGATTTCTATAATTGAATCTTTGATGGAGCGTCTCACCATACGGTGTCTTCATCAGATAGGACTCAATATAAAAGTCTTGCTATCACATTCTATATACATTTGAGCAAGGAAAACGATAATAAGTACTTGAATGGTGGGATAATGGGATAGTTCGAGAAAACTTGCACTAATTACATGGAATACGTGCTTTATAAACGATATAAAAAATGAAAGACACCCTACTGCGTAGCACTAGGAATGATAAACCCCTCGGCGCATGTGCATGTCGTCAATATTTTTTGAATGTACCTATTATATAAATTAAATAACAACGAAAGTCGATTTTACGAATTAAATGAAGGAAAGTTGCAATGAATGTATTAATAAGTCGATATTACGAATGAAATCCGTGAAAATTTAGCAAAAAAATTCATTGTTTGACTGTTGAATTTGAATATCCTATCCCGGCTCATTTTGCTGCAAATTATGAATCAAATTGATAAGATATCTCTATGGATGGGAAGCAGACACAGACGCAGAATCAAGCTTAAGCTATCAACGTGGCTTGGTTACCGTGGCACACTTCGACGCATGTTTTGCAGGACTTCGTACATATCGTACTTGGCGCATGCGCATTTCGTATTGCCTATCTAAAAACCGCTATAATTTTTTATTCTTCGTTGGAAAAAAATTGGGAACAAAACTTCTCTGATGAAATCATATGTATTTTATCGATATCCGTTGGAATTTTTAAAATCGGACCAGATCCCAACTTTTTGTATTGAGAATTTAGCTTCACCTCGGGGTAAAAACGCTATATTTTTTTATTCTTCGTTGGGAAAAAGTGGTAATTCAAATTCCCTAATGAAATCATATGTGTTTTATCGATATCCGTTGGAATTTTTAAAATCGGTCCAGTTACCACCTTTTTGTCGTGAGACTATAACCCCTTTAGCTTCGCCTCGGGGTAAAAATTTGAGTAAATTTCTCAAACGCGGCCATTTTTAATTTTAATATAAATATCTTTCCTAGTACATATTGACATCTCCGGCGGTTCTTAGTACACCAAATGAGCTGAAATATTCTATCTGGAATTGTTTTCTTTACAGAACGAAACCATCAAAGTTTGGTTAAATTTTTCCAACCGCCGACATTTTCACGTAGATATTTCTTGAATTTTCGTGTTTTTAAAAAATTGCCGAACTCCACAGCTTCTGCAGATTGAGTTCGAGGGTTGAATTTTGGTACGTACATTGAGTTTAAGTTGACTTTAGATCCTTTTTTGGATTCAACTTTTTTTCCCAACCGCGCTGCATTTCATGGTTCGAATTGCATCTCGATTAGTACGCCAATTTTTTTTTACAATAGAGAGTTGAAATTTGGTATGTGGATTGGGTTGATATTGAGGTGTGTTCTTCTGTTGGTTTCAACTTTTTCCTCAGTCACCATGAATTTTGCGAATTTTTTTTCGTTTAATAAGAGAAGTTATTTTCTACTTTTCAATTCGGTTTGCTATTTGAGCGCCATTTTTCAAAATAAAATTCAACCTTCAGAATCACATATAGACGCGATGCATTTCGCGCGAAAAATAAGAGATGGTGATAGTGATGGAGCTCTGCTGCTCACGATTTTTGTTGTATCGTATACAATTTTGCAGGCTTGTATAGTAACGTAAACAAAATAACAATAACTCCAACTATGAATAGGTACCCTAAGGGCTCGTTCAGACACGGCGGGAACCGCACGATTTTAGAATCGCGTGGGAATCGCGCGGGTCTTATTTATATAAGTACTTTTGCAATCGTTCAGACGTAACCGCGCGGTTGGTCAACCCGCGCGGTACCCGCCACTCAACCGCCAGAAAATAGAATCGTGCGGTGCCCGCGCGATTCTGTTACTATGGACATGGAGTGTATGGAGCTTCTCCTCAGCGTTTAGTTGCGTTGTTGGAACCGCACGATTCGTACGCCAGAACAAGAACACGCGCGACATCGCTATGGATTGTTTCGACATTGAAATATCTCCTTTGATCAATTCAATCAGTTCATCAGAAGATTTTATTGACATTCTGAAATAGTCAAAAAACTTTTCCTCGACCATTCTTAATTTGGGATATAATTTTACGAATTGGCCATGTACGAGTCGGTCACTTAATACTGGATGCACCCAATACTGTCTTCTTCTTTTCTTTTTTTCGCATCCACATTAAACTGGTATTTCTTCGTCAACTTATATTTTCAAACTAACGCTATCCGCTCGCGCCAATCGCGTACTAACCGCTCTGTCTGAATACATAACACAATTTTGCGATTCCAAACCGCACGATTCTAAAATCGTGCGTCTGAACGAGCCCTAAGAGCTTCATCACTAAAATTTTAAAAAACATTCCTATCATTGAATCTATTCCTGGAGAAAACACAGTCAAAAATGACGTCAAATATTACAAGATTCCATACATTACACAACTTTCTGAGAGAGTTGCGGGAATATTAAAAACACAAAAAATAGTTATTACCTCAAAACAGTAAAACAATTTTATTCAAAATTAAAAAAAGAACTTCGAAAGAATTGACTTCCAACGTCATTTATCGAATCCCATGCACTGACTGTTCAAAAGTTTACAGAGGACACACAGGTAGTTACTTAAAACTAAGAATACAAGAACATAAGAGAGATATAATCCACATTAATAATCCTTTAAAAAGAAAAGAAAACAACACAGCATTAGCTGAACATTTTTTGCAAGAGTTGCATAGTTTTGAATTTAGTGACGTAAAAATAATAGGGAAACTAAACATTTAAAAAAAACGTTTACTACATGAAATGTTTTCCATAAAAGAAGAACCCCTAGCAATTAATCGAAGAACTGATATTGAAAATTTAAACGCAGCATATTACTACTTGATCTCAAAAATACCGACAAGCAAGAGAAAAAAAACATAACAATCATTAATAACTCGACTAACATCTGTCGCACCAACCATTGTACGAATCTTTTTCAATCAATCATCAGTTCACGCCGATCATCGAAAGTATTAATGTTTGCTATGTTATCCATTATATTCATAAGAAATTTACGTTACATTCTGACAAAAAAGCCAACTAATGATGTAAGTTGATGTAGTAACTATCTGTTTATATCATAATCATTTAATGTTTTTTTCACTATCAACAAATGTGTGTAAAGTCATAAGTCAATGTACACTATTCGTAGTTATATGAACGTTCCATTTGTGTTTTTTTAAATTTACTATATATTATATAGTATTGTCATTTTTATGTTTATTTTAGAGCCCTGAGGAAGTTCACAAAGATGAACGAAACGTCGGCTAATTATTGAATTGGTATTTTAATAATCATCCCGACCAACAAACCTTTGAAACTCTTCATCTATAGAAAAGTATAACTTGAATGCAGGTTGTTTTTCAAACAATCGGTTTCTGATAGAAATCGTGTTGATGATAAAAAGGAATTCCGACCATCGGCGACATGAATAATGCAGATTAGATGGTAGTTGTGCAAAGCTATTTAACTGAATAGTTAATAAGTTCATAAGAGGACGGTTCTTGATGGACGGGTATTGTACAAAGCCATCAGGCAGGTCCCTTTTCGTGACAGCCATGAAATTACAATGTTCACTTCGGAATCGATTGAACACCGTTACATGGTGCATTGTGGGGCCGCTAATCAAACCATCAGGCGGCTCCACGGGTGATTCGGTCTTGTTTGGGGCCTAAGTAAATTAATACAATGATGGGGCGATTAACGAAGGATAGCGGCCAAGTTTTTTCTGTTAAGGTGGACGCACTTACGGAAATTTGTCATGGCGTTCGGATGCGAAAATATTCGTTGAGAATCAGCTGCTTATATTTCATATATTGAATTGATGAATATTTATACATATTGAATAGTGCTGTGGAGTTGGACTATAACGTCTATTTAGCATTAATGTCTTGAGTATCTCCGAAAGAATATAAGTTAATATGCATAAATATATAAATATATTTATATTGAAAATGAAAATTTATTTGTGCAAAACAGACGCAGCTTGTATGATAAAGATAATAGTACGTTACAAACCTTGATGGTTAAGCAAATCAACGCTCCAACGAAGCTTGTTTCATGAGATCTGACGACATGGAATTCCCATTCATCCTTCAAGGGATAATCTTAGAACATTCGACGTCGGCGCCACATACGATGAAAACAGTAGACAGATCTGCAACGCGCTCATCAGTAGTATCCCGTCCATTGACCGAGTGAGAAACGTGCTTGAACTCACATAGCTAGCTAATATTGTCTAAGAAGAACTCTAATGAGATGCGAACAAATGTTAGTGCCGTCTATCGAAAACCTATGGGTATATCACTCTAGGCCAAACAGAAGCTATACAAACGTCGAAAAATCATGTAACTACACGCCCATATGTGGCCACCATGAAACTAGTTCCGTTGGAGGGTTAATTTGATTATTCACCATTTTTCAAATAAATTTCCCAACGTATTAGTATTATTATGGAAAACGTTTTTTTGAAGGTGGTTTTACTCCATCTTCGACGCAATACACGGAAACTGTCAGTTATTTATAATTTCTTCCTTTTGAACCACTTCTTAAGAATGAGTTCATCTAATAATGCGCCACTATTTCATTTATCAATTTATCAATAAAGAAATCTTTTCAAAAACTCAAATATTAAGATGAGACGTGTCAGGGATATCCGGTTGGAATGAAGTTCCTTTTGTTATATATAATGTATCGAATAGCTGGCACAATAAAATAAATTAATAACGAAAATAATTGAATCTAAAAAAGTTTGGGAGTAATTTAATGAAAATAAAACTATGGAAAGAATGGTAATAAAATTGTAGGTAATAATTTTTTCAAAGTAATGGAAATAAACATTTCATTATTTATTATTATAAAAATATAAATTAATTATAAACTTAATAAGTACCTTTAATCTTAGTGATGATTGCTTTGAGGTGATTAAAGTAAGACACATTATGTATGTGATATGTTTCGGTTTGTATCTTATTGTAGGTTAAGCTGGTGCATTTTTAATACATAAATCAAATTCATTGGAAAAAATTGTATAATTGTTCTGCGTTTTTATGACAGAAGTTGATGTTGGAATCGTTACTTTTTTGTATGACCAAAAATTTACAATGTAAACAAAACTTTTTCCTTTAGACAAATATCAAGGTTGTTGGTAAAAATTATAATTCCCATTTCAAAATCATAGATAATATACTAATATCCTGATATCTTGAAATATATATATATATATATATATATATATTATATATATATATATATATATATATATATATATATATATATATATATATATATATATATATATATATATATATATATATATATATATAAATATATATATATATATATATATATATAGGGTTGGGATAAAGTATGGAACCAAGTAAATATCTTTTGAACGAAAAGGACAATATTTATGATATTTTGCAGGTGAGTGCAATGACGCAAAATGCATCTGATGTACAATTTTTTGTTGATAATATACTTCCGGTTGAACCGAAAATACCCTCAACTTTTTATATGGGACCTCCTGTATATCTTCGCAGATGTTGAAAGAGCTTTGAATTTCGAATTTTTACATACTGGGTTCAGTGTAAAAAATCTGTATACACGAGGAATTATCGCACGTTTCAACTTCTTTTGAGTTTTTTACATTACCCTAAAAAAACGTTCAGATAAACAAATTGGTGTTGTGTGTATGAATATGTAGTAAGTAATATTTTGCGCCATTGCACTTACCTGCAAAATTTCATAAATGTTTTTCTTTTCGTTCGGTAGATATTTACTTGGTTCCATACTTTATTCCAGCCATATATATATATATATATATATATATATATATATATATATATATATATA
The DNA here is from genome assembly GCA_030704885.1 of Cynegetis impunctata. Classification (NCBI taxonomy): domain Eukaryota; kingdom Metazoa; phylum Arthropoda; class Insecta; order Coleoptera; family Coccinellidae; genus Cynegetis; species Cynegetis impunctata. Next base: position 214,259 of record JARQZK010004424.1, read on the forward strand.
TATATATATATATATATATATATATATATATATATATATATATATATATATATATATATATATATATATATATTGACAAATACTGGTAATTACGTTCATCGCTATCACCGACTTCTACTGAATCTCTTTCACAATTCATAATATATGAAATAATCGCAAGACGCATATACGAATACACTTTGTGCGCACGCCTAGAAACGCTGGCTTGACTGTCGCGTGTCACTAGTGTCGGATACCGTTCTAGGCCTATCTTTCAATAATATATTCAATTTAAATTTCATTTAATCTATTCATGCTTGTTTTTCTGTGATAAGGTTGACAACAGAACCAAATTTTCCAAAAATATTTTTATCGGCCTTGTGGAACAAAGGAATATTTACAATAAAAACCGTTAGGTACGTAAAAATTCCATTTCTTTCTAAAACATATTTTCGTAGTGTAGTAAGAACTAATTGAGTTTGAATTAAGTAAATAGTATAGTGATGTTATTAACCACTCAAATATATTGCAATAAAAACTGCATTTACTTCCTGCAATACTTAGGTATTCATAAAGATGCAATATGATTACATTTGATAATTACAAGTTGGTAATTATTTAATGAATATGATATGAACATTACACACATTGATGTTTTCATTTCAAATATTATATGAATATGACTGATGCTTTGAACCCTTGCTGATTGCAGGCTTAATTATACAAACACAAAAATCTCCTCCTATCTTCCCTTGGATTCCAT
>JARQZK010004424.1:220000-262500 GCA_030704885.1 Cynegetis impunctata
TAGTCGAAATGGTTCGAGTTATCATATTTTATTATAGTGAAACTTAAAACAACTGTCGTTTTATTTAACCTGAACAAATAAATAATTTATCTCTATCATTTATCGGTCACTCAATTCAGAAAAATTTATATTAATTTGCTATATTTCTGTAGTTAGTGTAGTATCCTTTATTTATATCAATATTTATAAATTTTAAGAAGCCTCCTTTTTTATTCCTCACTAAAGTTATGAATGGAGAATTTTTAGAAAATGGCCCATACCAGTTTAAATTGAAAATTATTTTCATTGAAAATTCATCATTTTTCTATCATAGAAAAATCAATATCCATAATAACTTCAAGTAGAATTCGAATCTCTACTAGCTCGATTCTTCAAACTATAATTGATTGATTTGAAACCGTAACTTATATTGGCTAATTTATAATAGTCCCTGATTTTCCACCAATATTGATTGACGGATCATTCAAAACTAACAACATTTCAGTTAATAATATCACGAATAATAAGTCAAAGACAAATAGAATAAAAAAATCCAGAGTTCACGAACTGAAAGGAATGACTATTAGGTAAAAGTTTTTCAGTAGCTGACAGTCGTATGTCGAAAATTTCATTGACTATTTCACTCATTCCATTTTTAGTGAGAAAGTTTCCATAGCTACTCTCGTTTCACAGCGATAAAACATGCAAGCCGGCAAAACTTACTATGTTAGTATTTTAGCGATAATATTTTGACATTTCTCAATCTTGAATCGTCATTTCCTTGACTTTCAGAAATGTGACCATATTACTGTTAGACATATTTTCTCGTGAAATAGTCATGTCGAATACCACTCGAGATGAATTTTAAGCAGGTAAAATTTCTCTCTTGTAACATTTAAGTTTGTTGCTTAGACAATTTCGCTCATGACATTTTTTCCAAATACAAAATGTCATTCGCGAAATTGCCTAAGCAACAAACTTTCATATTGTAATCGAGAAAATTTGCCGGCAAAATTTCATCTCTAGCGGTATTATTATATGATTATATAACTCATTTATGAATAAGCCAATAAAATCCGTGAATTTTACATAACTACTGCGTATTGATAAGTGAATATACCCTTGACGACGTGATATAATCGTTTTGGTGTTTCGCCTCGTGTCAGAATGTGAATATTTTCATATTGACGGTGTTTTGATGTTTGTCAAAAAAAATTAATATTTTTAATTCCTTATATAATCGTAACGAATACCACTCGAGCAATCGAAAATAATCGATTATACTGACCTCGTCACTCGGCGTATTTTTTTAAAACACCACGAGAGCGCAGCTCTCGTGGTGTTTCGCAAAATACGTGTCGTGACTCGGTAGTATAATCGATTATTTTCGATGCTCTTGTGATATTATTACTGAGTATAAACTCATTTATGAATAAGCCTATAGAATCCGTGAATTTTACATAACTACTGCGTATTGATAAGTTAATATACCCTTGACGACGTGATATAATCGTTTTGGTGTTTCGCCTCGTGTCAGAATGTGAATATTTTCATATTGACGGTGTTTTGATGTTTGTCAAAAAAAATTAATATTTTTAATTCGTTATATAATCGTAACGAATGCCACTCGAGCAATCGAAAATAATCGATTATACTGACCTCGTCACTCGACGTATTTTCTTAAAACACCACTCGAAACATTCAGCAACAAAATATCCCTCAATATTCCTCCGGTGGAACTATAGCTTAATATCGGTACCAGTTTACATTGCTTCTTGTGAAATTTCATCGTCAATGGATTGAATATAGATACTATCTGATAGTTACCTATTATATGCATAATAATTCGCAGTAAAATTTAAAAGTATAAATCCTCAAGCCCTCGTACTGATTAATTTCATCTGATATTCCGTAAATATGACAAAATCGCAACGACATCAGCGGAAAATGTTCTACGATCGCATTTCTCATCTGAAATGCCATAAACGATAATTATTATTACCTTATCTTCCAGAGTTTACGCTATTTAACAACCAAATGCATTTCAGAAGCCGGCGCAAGAGCAGCGAGTCTCAACAAGGTCATTACTCAGCCATAATAAGTACCACGTAAGTCGCGGAGATAAACAAATGAGTCAGTCCATCTCCTCGTTACGGTCTTAGCAGCGTCACGAATCAGCCAGCGAACGGGCAGCGAGAGTCACAGATCACAGATAACCAACTGGAGAAGAAGAGAAGGACCGAGAGGGACCCGGAGCCCTGTTTAACAATGTACAGAGGTGTCAAAGTCAGCTTCCCGACTCTGCTTTTAATTACCGATCTGACATCTAGCACCAAACCCCCCAATTAAAATGGTCGGACTATAAATATGTTATGGGACGAGCCCAGTGGGCACCTGGCTATGGCTTGGTGCAGTTGAGACCGCCCGTTTTCTCGAAATGCTCCGGGAATTATATGGCTAGCTCTCCGCGTTCACAGAGCCATAATTCTATGGCCGATGGTATGCAACCATACTGAATATTGTGTTACCGTATATTTTCCTCGGGCGTACGCGTTCGGATGTAACAACAGCGATAAAAATGCTGCGAGCGATGTGCGACCGAAGAAGGTGTGAAATCATTTCGTTTGGACCGTGTGATTCCGTGGATCGATACACGAAACTATTTGTAACGGAGAAGAAAGAATTTCGGGATCAATATCTTTGCATAGCGCGATCTCTCGTGATATTCAAATAAAAATAAATATTGACTTGCGTCTCATTTAGTGGAGTCTCGTTCTTTGATTGAACGAGCACTAAAGCCTATTTATTTTTATCCACTAAATTTGAAATATGTACAAACTATAAAATATCTTCCACTTTACTCCATCGAAAAAACTGTTGAGTTTAAAATTCGGAACTGATTAAGTCATCAGTATAATTCTTTGTTATTTCTATCAAAAAATATGACGTGTACCAACTACAGTTTATTTTATGATAGTTTTATGATAATCTCAAATATTTTAAAAATTCATTAACACTTATTCCCTCAGACATAAAGAATTCTATTATATTTCCTTTCAAGTGTATTAGGGATGACATGGAGCGATGCCCTTGGTCTAGCTAGTTCGCCAAGTGTTTAGGCTGGCTTATTAGTATTCGGGAGGTTTCGGGATAAAACCCGGGGTCGACTTGTCTACCATGAGTTTTTCTCAAAGGTTTTCTCATGTCATAAAGTAAGTCACTGCTTGCAAACTTACATGGCGAATGCAGACAATCAATTTCAATATCCTTCTTATTTACGTCTCCATAATAATTGTAGGTATTTTTATATATTTAAATTCATCTTATTTTAACATGCTAAAATCGGATCGCCTGATTTTCGGTCGAGAGTAGAGGAGCTTCGACCTTGCAAAAGCTAATAAGCAAGTAGGTTTTATAATCAGTCATTATCGTTTGATTTTTTCGAAATAATAGTATATTATTCAACGAGCACAAAATGATTGCTACTTTTCACGAGGGTGAAATTCACCCGAGTGAAAAATTGTAATTTTGTGAGAGTAGAATACTATACTTTGTCCACGACTTCCTCGAAAAAAATTAGTAATAATCTGCATTTTCAACAATAAAAATAGTTATCAAAAGCGTTGACATAACATTTTCTGTGTTCACTGAAAACTGCATACTCACGTAAACGTCAACTATTTCACTTGACATCGATTCCATTCCTCTCTTTTACTCTGATAAAAATGAAATAGATAATTTTGCATTTATTTATTTATATTAATATTAACAGAATAATTATTGAAAATAAACGAAGGCATTGAATTTATAGATAAATCAATTTTCTAAAATCTAACAATAATAATATCATAACAATGTAAATGATGTTCTCTAGTTTATATATACGTCCTGAGTATGACGTCATGCAGTGAATAATGAACCATTATTCACTAGTGAATAATAGGTAGTGTTACACTTTAGGAAGCAGATGTATAATGAATGTTTTATAGTACAGTCGTCGACAAATATGTTTTTCCGCAAACGTCAAAAAATGACGACTTTTTTAACCTAAGTTTTTAATGTTGAAGTTTGATTTCACAGACGTCATTTTGTTTTTACTTTTTTGCCCGGCCGTGAGCGTACAAAAAGGGAAATTTTTTTGTACGCTTACGGAAATTTCAAGAATATGGGGCGGCGTACAGTTGGGTTCCGAGTTTGACATAATGTAATCTGTAAGAAAAATTTTATAAATTTTACTAAAACAAGTTATTTCTTAATACGCGGGTACTTACTAAAACGGACAATCCTATAATGCGTAGTTAAGTGACTAAATGTTTCTGACAATTATTTTGTTGAATTGTCAAATTTGTGTTGCCTTGACACCTACAAAACCAGTGAGCAAAGCAATCTACTTTCACATTTTTTTACATCTAATCCTTTTTTAAAATATTATCTTAATTCTATCGTTTGAACACTGTTTTCGGAAAAAATCGCATGTTTGATTCGGCGAAAAGCACTTTTTGTGGCTCGACTAAAATTTAGTCTCGCCACAAAAAGTATCACTTTTACTCCTAATAAAACAATATACTACTTTCGGTTAAAAATATTGGTTATCCTTTGGTGATCTGGTAGGAACTAGAGGGCCCCTATCGATCGCGGGGCTCTGGGCACGTACCTAGAGTATGTATATATATATATATATATATATATATATATATATATATATATATATATATATATATATATATATATTCTCTTGATAATTATTAGCAATAACAGGCTGGTTGAATCTTAAAAAACTCGATTTTATTAAAAAGTTGACGTTTCACTACGACATTCGTAGTTTTTCAAAACTTTTGAAAAAATTGAAATCTCCTTGACATTTATTGATTTGAAAAAATTTGAATAGACAAAGACTGCTTTGTCTCGCTAAAATATTTTTCCGAATGTGGTTGTTCTTTGTTATTTATTACGTGCTATTCAGTCTAATATCAACATTCAAAATTGTTATCATTAGATGGCAAGGGAAACCACAGAAACCTTTACCTACGTAATGTTCGAAAATAAAAATAATAGGGTACTATTTATCTAACAACAAAGAAATTAGTCGCAGGAAAATATTAAAAAAGTAGAGCAGAATTATCGGTATAGAACGTTTATATGGAAGCAGCCGTTGACACGTGTTTCGGACTCTTTGGTCCTCATCAGAACGGCGTAGCAAAGCATTGGATTGAAAATTTGGACTACGCCGTTCTGAGCTGTGGGTTTTCTAATTTTAAGAATGCTGCAATTCTTTTTGGAACGCCTCCAATAGTATGAATGCCCACTACTTGTTTTACAAATTTACCATTCCTATAACCAATGAAAGGAAGTCCTTCTTTGGGAATGACAAATAACCTATTCTTTTTGTTTTTAGTCATCCTCAATGTAACCAAAACTTTGTACTGGTGCTTTCAAAACCATCCACACTCAGCTTCACAAGTTCTTCACGTCTACAGGCACCAAAAATTCCACACATTAATACAACCTTTTCAAGCAACCATGTATGATTATTTGCCTCCAACAAAAACTTAATTACTTCTTCTTCAGACAAAATTTTTGATTTCTTTGGGTTGTATCCATCAGACTTTCGTCTCAAGAATAAAAATAATTTTCCAAATCTGAAAATACATTTCTGTTGGTAATACTCTAATATGGTGCAAGATTTAAAATAACTAACCTTGAAATGTCAATGTTGTCATAAACTCTCAATGCAAGTTTCAACATTGAAATCTTCGTCCACAGCGAGTTGGGAGAATAAACCTTCGATTTTCCTTTCGCATAGGCTAATAAAACATCCTCATTAACCACCTTTACATTCTTGCTATTACGCCAATTTTCAAAGTTTTCATATTCTTTTTTATACCGCTGTTGAGTTATTGCCGGCAGTAAATCAACACTCGCTGCACATGATTCTTCCAATATTTCAAAGGAATTTCATTTTGTTCCTCAATTTCATCCATAATCGTCGTTACAGCGAACTTGCGAACACAAAAAACTGACGTTGTTTATAAAATTGCCAAACAGTTCCATGACAACAGAGTGCACGACGTTGGGATTTGTTTTCAGAATTACGAGGTACGGGGTTTGTTTCTTCTTCGGAATCAAAATGTAATCTTCCAACGGGATTACGAAAAATCTTTAACGACACACGGTCGATACGCAAATAACGGATTCGGTTAGTTATAATCCTCGGCTGCGCCTCGGATTACAATATCCAACCTCATCCGTTATTTGCTACATATCGGCCTTGTTACGTTAATAACTATAACGACACACGGCCGATACGCATAATAACGGATTCGGTTAGTTATAATCCTCGGCTGCGTCTCGGATTACAATATCCAACCTCATCCGTTATTTGCTACATATCGGCCTTGTAACTTTAATAACTATAAAGTGAAAACCGAAAACTATGAAGTTTTATTTACAATATCATAATGGATTTTTATCAAGTATCGGCCCAATCAATTAGTTACAACATAGTATGTTTAATACTCGTTGAACGGCACTAAGATGAAATTGATATTTCCAGTGCGTTAGACATAACAATGGCATTAGAACATAAAAGTGTTTCAATATAAATTTTATGGTTTTCGATATCGAACTCTGAACACACGACGAGAAGGTGTGCTCATGAATTTAAATGGGTTTTATATGCGTTACCTAGAATTTACAAGGAAAGATGGGTTGGAATAACGTTATCCGAAAAGCTCTTAATTCGTCCATAAAAAAATAACAGCGGAAGCGTGTGAACGAAAAGAAATTGGAAATTATGAAGCGAGAAAGTCCTCGCGCCGAACTCAATATCGGTTGCTCGAATTTAGTTCCACCGATAATGGGAATTGTGGAAATCTGATGTTTGGAGCAAGGCTCAGCAGTTTCGGATAATGGGTAGATTATTTTTAGGGGTGTTTGATATTGCAGGAGCATCGGCGTTATAATTATCAAAATGATATCGAATATTGGTGGATTAATGGAGTCTATAGTGAAGCATGATTATTTTTGATGAAGTTACTTCTACGTGGGTTTCGAAAAGTTTACTTTTTCTCACGAATTCATATTTTGAAAGTTCTACTTTACTGCAGCGTGCGTTAAAGTAATGCTATTTCTTTGCCGCACGCGAATGAGTGCCAAAAAGAGTTACCAAGTCACTATTCCTGATATTGATTATATAACTCATGTATGAATAAGCCAATAGAATCCGTGAATTTTGCATAACTACCGCGTATTGATAAGTGAATATACCCTTAACGACGTGATATAATCGTTTTGGTGTTTCGCATCATGTCAAAATGTGAATTGTTTCATATTGACGATGTTTTGACGTTTGTCAAAAAAAATTAATATTGTATTCGCAAACTACGTCTCGTGACTCGGAAGTATAATCGATTATTTTCGATGCTCTCGTGATATTATATGATAATTAGTCATATTTTCCCCGAAAATAATAGTCTATTGCAGCATATCCAAAGTCAACAGTCAGGTGCGGAAATAGAAATTTTTAAATGTTTTAGAACTTCATGAGCACTATTTACGAAATTTTTTCGATGTTTGATATAATATATATATATATATATATATATATATATATATATATATATATATATGTATATATATATATATATATATATATATATATATATATATATAATAATATATATATATATATATATATATATATATATATATATATATATATATATATATATATAGATATATATATATATATATATATATATATATATATATATATATATATATACATATATATATATATGAAGGGCCAGAGGGAAAAAAGATGAAAGTAACTTTTTCTTCGATTTTGAGATATTAGCGCTATCAAGGGGCTATGAAGGAGTACTATCATCTGGTAGAACAACAAGGGGGAAAAAAGATGAGAATCGTCCAAAATGTGCATGAAAAGATTCGGGGTAAGGGGGAAAATAGATGAATGTCACAAGCGCGGATGGAAGAAAGATGAATTCCAGACTCGCAAAAAATATTTGATCCCAAATAGGGAAATTAAAAAATTGGAAACTAAGCACAAACTTCACCTATCGAGAGCTGAAATATTTTAATCAATTAAAAGGAATTTCAAGAAAATTAGTAAAAGAAATCATGATGTTGCTGCCATTGCGATGGACTTCCAGAAGAATCTACCTACCCCCAACATAACGACCAACGACGTTTACTATAAATGACAGCTCAACTTTTACAGCTTCAATATTCTGTCTACCGGAGATGCAGCTTTTTACATGTACGATGAGAGCGTTGCTCGTAAAGGATCCGACGGCGTTTGCTCCATGCTCGATAATTACGTAACCAATTTTTTATCTGAAGAAGTTCGTAATCTCGTCATATTTTGCGATTCCTGTGCTGGGCAGAATAAAAATTATACCCTAATTCGATATCTTCATCATTTAGTCACTGAGAAGCATCGTTTCGACAGTGTTGAAGTATATTTTCCCATTCGAGGGCATTCATACCTCGAATGTGATAAAAACATGAGTTACATCAACCAGCAGACTTACGTTGAGTTGCCCGATGAATGGAGGGATGTTATAAGAAATAGCAGAGAGAGGCCGTCGCCCTTTGCTGTGATCAACTGCCAGCAAGAACTTTTCAAGACATGGACAGCATTCTTGACGCCTATGTACTTGAAAAATTGTCCCTTTCCCACTAGGCCCGTGCGTTGTTTGAAGGTTATGAATGAACATCCTTCAAAAATTTTTCATCGAGACACTTTTTCTGGTTGTTACATGGACGCTGAAATCCTTTGGAAGCCACCAAAAAAGAGAAAAAAAGCGCAAGAAAACGTACTGCTCCACGTAGACCTTTAACTAACCTGTATGATGGACCATTGCCGATTTCTCAACTAAAGTTCAACGACTTGCAACAACTAAAAAGATTTTTGGTTAACCCTGCTGCGAAAGCGTTCTTTGAGAATGTGCCCACCATCAATCCAGCAGCTGTTCACGATGACAGCGAAGATGTATACCTGGATTACCCAGATGAATAAATTTTCATGAAATTTTTTGTTCATTGTCAGTAAACTATAAGTTGTTCATTAAATTCATAAAGTTTTTTTTTCACCTTCATCATTTCACCTAGGAGCTACATGGAACTGCATATATTGATTACTAACATCCATTAGGAATTGATGCACTAAAATAAATGGTATGATTATATTACAAAAGGAGATAATAGAAATCAAACTTTGTTTTTCATTTTTCTCGAAATCACTTTTTGGTCATTTTCATCTTTTTTCCCCCTGGCCATTCATATATATATATTTTTTTCTCGGTACATATTGCTTGTACCAGCGGTTCTCATTGAACCAAATGAGCTGAAATTGGGTACCTATATGGGAGTTTTTTCGAGGCAGGACGATAGTGTCAAAATTTGGGTAAATTTTCTCAAACCACCGACATTTCTACATTTGAAAGTTTGCTCAACTTCAGCATATTGAGTTATAGGGTTGAAATTTGATACGTGGATAGAGAATATGCTGAAGTACAATCCTTCGTTGATTTCAACTCGTTTCCTTAACCGCGCTGCATTTCGCGGACACTATTTCTTTAGAATCGCATCTTAATCTGCTTCGCTATCAATACGCGATGCACTTTGTAAATTTTTACTTTCGTTCTGAATGAAATATATCATTTCAGAATATTCATTACGATTTTCTATCGAAGTGTGGTTTTTCAGTACGAGATGCACTTCGTGAATTTTTTTTACAATAAAATAAATTATTTTCCTACTCTATTTTTGTCTGCTATTAAATCGTGATTCGTTCAAATCGCATTCAGACGCGATGCACTTCGCGCCTAGAATATAACCTTAGTGACGGAGGTCTGCTGCTTTCGCGTTTTTTTTTATGAACATATATATACACTGAAAATTCATAAAATAATCATTCAAAAACAGAAAAACCTCACTAATTGGACCTAACGACTCTTTCTTTAGATTTGTTCGAAGAATGGAAGATAATTCATCTTTCCATCAACTTCATATAAAATGAGCTCAATCTCCACAGCTGCTCTGAGTAGGTTCAATGAAACGAATAGTGATTAATAGTTCATACTCCAAATTTTAAACCCAAACTAAACATTAATCAGTAAATTGATACCTCAATCTGCAGCTGTACTCTATAGCTCAAATGGAATTGAAAGTTGGTAATAAAGCATACATGTTTTACATAAATTATACTTAATACATTAATCGTTTGGCAAAATAAGTTGAATTTCATCTGTATTATTTAGCTTAGATACATCTGATAGTGAATGATAACCCATACTTCAAGTTTTATTATAGTATGCATCAATTAGTGATTTCTCAATCAGTTGCTGTTCTTACTATAGCATAGACGCAACGAGTTGATGATACTGATCTTTTAGAAATAGATTTTTTGATGAAGGTAGCAGAGAACTGATTATTCATCCACTGCTTATTATGACTTTATATTAATGCAGAGATTACGGCTCGTGTATCACTAAAATATAAGGTGGTATACAGCTATTACGAATCTGAAAAACACGTAAAAGTGAATTAAAAAATTACAGATATCAATTGTATTGATCCATGTATAATTTTAGCAATTTTTGAGTTATATCAACTTTCAATCTATACCAAGAAGTATAATATACGTTATATTATAGCATTTTTTTCTGACAAACGACAACGTATAACAGTTACACATGACAGATTTTACAAATGTTGAAATCAAAAGCAATAAGCCCATACTGCAGAATTATTTTGGTCCATTGACCCTGTGAAACACAAGTTCTTTATTTGAAATTTTTAATTCATATGATTGATACGAAATGGTCAAATTATTGAATTCTATCAGAATATAAAATAAATTCATTTTTGTAAATTATAATAAAAACCATTTAATTAAAATATTGCAACTATAAAGACATTAAATTTTATGTGAAACATAAACAAGATATATATACTTACCGAACAGTTGTCTTTGTTTCCGTTGAATCCAAGTTTAGAGCTTAATCATTTTTAATTCCTTTAAATAATTGATGTGTTAATGAAGGAATTATGTACATGAGAAATTCTAAATGAATATTAGCAGAATTCAAAGTTTTTTTTACATAGGTATATGAAATAGTTGAAACCTTTTTTCATCTCTCATGAGAAACACGACAGTAGACGTTTGAGGATTTAAAAATCGAAACGAACTTAATGATTATATCTTAGGTGTACACGTTTATCAGAATTCCCATTAGTTGTATTAATCGTTTCCACATTTACTGGGAGATAGTTGGGTGTTTACATTAACCACATTCCAGTTACCTCAGAAACGAACAGGCTCCGGTTCATCAAGACAAAGACATCGGTAGAAATTATACAAATTTTTCATAGGTGACTAGCTGACCAGTGAATACTGGGTATATTTGATTTTTTGCAGTAATAAAGTTTGTTAAAATGACACTTCATCAAGATGAAACCTACTGTTCAATTTCTCATACTCATTTTACATATAAAGGTTAAGTGAACATGTAGAGAAATTAAATACGCTCCAACATTTGTCAATAATACATATATATATATATATATATATATATATATATATATATATATATATATATATATATATATATATATATATATATATATATATATATAATATATATGTGTGTGTGTGTGTGTGTGTATTTATGATCCACAAATATTGGAGCGTATTTAATTTCTCTACATATTGACTTAACCTTTAAAATAAGTATGAGAAATTGAACAGTAAACTTCATCTCGATGAATGTCATTCTAACAAACTTTGTTACTTCAAAAAAACAAATTTCCTCTGTATTCACTGGTGATCCAGTCACCTAAGAAACTAACATTTGTATAGTTTATGTTTCCAAATAAGAGCGAAAAATTTTAGGAGATGATCCTTTCTCCAATACAAAAGGGGGTATTTTTGTATGTTTTGAATTTTTTTTCTTAAAACTACTATAAAGCGTTAAAGAAGTTGTATTTTGCGGGCGTGTTCTATCGATGAAAAACCTACCTATGATAATTTTTTGATTTTGTTGGGATTTTTTGAAGGGGTGAAATATGCAACGCCTATTCCATTCTTTCATTCTTGGAATTTTTTGTACAGAAGGACCCACTTTGATTTTCGACAAAGAATCACCTCCTAAAAACTTTCGCAATTATTTGGAAACACCCTGTGTGTATATATATATATATATATATCTCTCAATATATATATGGGCAACCTATGGGTGTGAAGTGACATAAGTTTCTGGCGATTGGCGTTTCTGTTTAACCTTAAGTTCTATCTATCGGTTTTCGATGGATGGCGCTATAATTTTTTCACTTGCCATTAGTGCTATTTTCATAAACTATAAGGTGGTTCTCTGGATTAGATGTCATTGTCGACTCGGGCGATCTATGATACACTACTGATGAGCTCGTTGAAGATCCAGTCTGACTGTCTAGTGTTTCCATTGTATGTGGTATGAATATCAAATTTTCTAACATTATCACTTGTAGGATGAATGGGAATTCCATGTCATCGAATCTCATGAAATCGATTTAGAATTGACTAAAATTCGAAAGCTTGGCGAAGAATGAAGAGGTTCACTTAAATTATCCCTGTTAAAGTAGTGGATACTCTCTTATTTCCAAACTGAAATCATATAATCATATATTACGAGAAGTTGCACGCCCTAACATCTAAAAATATGTTATTTCAAAGCAAAATCTATGGAATATAGTTATCTCATCTAAGAAGCAACAAATATTTTGAGTATAGTCCCGATGGACGTAGAAATCCCCCGAAAAATACTCATACACAGTTTAGGTGCCCAAAAAAGAAAGATCAGATAGTATTTCAATAAAGTTGACCCATTCGAAAGCACTGGAGCGAAAAAGTGACCGTCAGGAAATTTTTATTTTATGTGGTGGAATGAATTGAAGTACAGAAGACGTCCGTAGTGCGAACTGAACATCGACGGGGGTGGATCTGAGAAACACCCCGAAGATATATCGAAATTAGGGTGGCACAGATAGCGGATTGGATTTTGATTTATCGGATTAGGAGGCGGGCAGCAAACGGGCCGATGCGTATTAATTTCACGCTGGCGTATAACGAATTACGCTACTTCAAGATACGGAATTTTTGAGTACGAATTCGTTATTGAACAATGAAATAAGATTAACTTTTGTTGAGTTATTTAGTGAACTTTGTCGTGAATACGTGAAATTCAAAGAGTTGTTGATTTAACTTCTTTATTTTTATATTTGCAAATGAATGGGACTAAAATTCAAAACAGTGCAACTTTATTTCTAAAACTAAGTTAATCAACAACTTACAATTATTATATATATAATTGTAAGTTTTTATATATATATATATTATATATATATATATATATATATATATATATATATCAATATATCTATATATATATATATATATATATATATATATATATATATATATATATATATATATATATACTATATATATATATATATATATATATATATAATATAATATATATATATATATATATATCTATATTTATATATATATATATATATATATATATTTATTATATCTATATATATATCTATATATATATATATATATATATATATATATATATATATATATATATATCTATATTATATATATATATATATATATATATATATATATATATATATATATATATATATATATATATATATATATATATATATATATATATATATATATATATATATATATATATATATATAGTGTGACCCATTTGTATTGGAAACAACCTATAAAATTTGAAGTTGTGAACCGATTGCAATCATGTTTTTTTTGGAATGTCAAGTACTGAAAGGTCTACCTTGGGTCAATATAAGAAATGTTCAATTCAATTTTCAGGGCGTACTTTGATCTTTTGTCTCAGTCGAAATTAGGGATTTTTTTATTAGCGATTTTTTTATTTAAAAAACTTCCAGGCCACTGGATTCAGCGTGTCCCTAAATAGGTATGACCAAAATTTCATAAAAATATTCATTCGTATCAAAGTAATGAGAACTAAAAATTCGAAAACTCACACTTAACAGTCACAAAAAAAACACCCAATATCAACAGATAGCCATAGAAATATTTTTTCTAATGATTTCAAGAATAAAGTGCTATCAGATGAAAACCTCCCGAAAGGCGTATAATTTCAAATTTCTCTCTTACGCTCAATTATTTCCATGGCAACTAAGATTTAAATTGAAACATCTATTAGGTCTTTGTTTTAGTTGATTTGCGTGAAAACTTGAATGTAATTCCGTTATTTTTCGTGAAAATATTTACGCTGTTTTATTGTTGAAATCATAAAAAATATATTTCCATGAGTATCTGTTGATATTGGGTGTTTTTTTTGTGACTGTTAAGTGTGAGTTTTCGAATTTTGAGTTTTCATAACATTGTTATGAATTAATATTTTTTTATGAAATTTTGGTCATACCTATTTAGAGGCACGAGTTATCCAGTAACGTGGTAATCTTTTCAATAAAAAAAATCGCTAATAAAAAAAACCGCATTTCGACGAAGAAAAAAAACTTAGTATGCCTTGAAAATTGGTATTAGTATAGTATATTAAGTTATCACAAAATTTATTGATATTTAAAAAACGCCTAAAAATTTTTTTTTATTAAGTAAATAGTTTTATGTACAGTTGAGATGTTCAATCTGCCCAGTAGACATTATATGGACAGGAATGTATATTGTTAAATCTAACCAAAAGCTGATAAAGATGCTATTACTATTATTATTATCATGACCACGATTACTCGATGCACTTCGCGAATTTATTTAGTTTTTTCAATAAAATAAATTATTTTTAAATGTTTATCAAGGTTTGCTATTATAACATTGTTCATACTTCGAGATTTTTATTTCAATAAAATAAATTATTTCCTAATCTTCAATTCGATATTCCATTAAAGGGTGGTTTTTTAAACCTTCGAATCTCATCTTGACGCGATGCACTTTGCGCGATAATTAAGACCTCAGTGGCGAAGCTCTGCTGTCCACGCGTTTTTTTATTCCCACTAAACACAAAGAAGTACTTAACCCATCATGCTACATAATAATCAGAAATATTATGATAGATATGTGCAGGTATATTGAATCGGACAACGACGTTGTATGTCCAACCCTGCACTTCGAAGTTTTAGATCTGAATTATCGAACAGTTTCAGAATAATACGTAAGCATACGGAAAATTCGTCCTTGCGAACATATGCGGCGTAATATATTACCAACAATAACGTTCGTTATCTCGGCATCTGATTCAATAAAAAAGCGGGATGTGTCTTGGAAATTATAAATTATATAAAATTCCTAATAACGCTTTCGTGTACGGAAAACGTATTCGTGCGCCCCGGGGCTGTAACGTTAAACGGGGCTGCGTTTTGGGGCACGCGAATTACCGATCGAGTGAGCGCAAACAAATGCTTGTTCACGCGAAACAACCGCCACTTAAAACAACTGACGAACTCTAAGCCCATAAAATCATATTTACCACGAATTAACACGTCCTCGCAAGAAACTAGAGTTATTGTCTCTAGTAGGGAGTATTCTCTATCATGAGTTGTAGATAATAGCTATGAAAATAAAGTATTCCGAATATGGAAAATTCAATAAGTTTTTAAAAGAACTTTTTATATCAATAGTAATTGATACATGTTCATAAAACTACCTATATCAAGCTACAGTTCCGGAGGAATATGGAGGAACATTTTTGTTGCAGTTGAGTGTTTGCTTAAATGTTCCAAAATTTTCCTGAATGTTCCTTACAACTTCTTTATGCTTCGGCAAAAAATGTTGACTGTTTCTACTTGTCACCGGAGGAACATTTTTGTTGCTGTTGCGTGTTTCGCATCAAATGTTGACTGTTTCTAATAATCAATATACAACTTTTGACAATTTTAGTTGCTTCAGTGGAAACAAGAAATTTACGTATGTTGCCATAAGTTTCTACCTATGGCAACAAAGAGAAACATTTAGCAACAAAATTTTCCTCAATGTTCCTGCGGTAGAACCGTAGCAGTTCTTCAGTTCAGTTATGAGAGAGAAAGAGAATAACATAACGCCTAACTAGAGTCATCAAAGAAAAGTTACAACTTACATATTATAAAATTCACCCATATAAGGCTCCAATCTCATCAATATTTCGTATATCGTTTTCTCGAATTTTCTCATATTTGTTTCTCTTCTGATATAATTAGACAATCTATCAAACATCCCAGGTCAAGTGGGCAACCTTCCTCAGTCATTGTGATTAGATGCCTAGGATATAGATATAAAACGTGAATCACTTCTCTCATAACTGAGATTGAATTCTCGCACAACACTTGGTGAAATATCGTGAAAAATTAAGTTTAAAATTTAAAATAAAATGTCTCTTAGCTTAGGTTTTACTATATTAATAGCTATTGGCATTACTAGGGAGGAAAGTGCCACTTTTTCTCTCGTAGAATGTAGGTTACTACAGTAAACAGCGTCGAGTAGTTAACATCCAAGAAAGGAAAAGGCACTTTAATCCAGTGTAATGCATATGATTTTATGTTTAATGTCACTGTCAGTCAGCCACGGCATCCTATATATTCAAAATGAAAGGGAGGAAAAGTACTTTTACTCACAATCGATCGGTAATCGATGGTTTTCTAACCTTCAAAACAGTCGGGAACCACTTCATTACATACTTCATACTTTCCCGGCTAACAAATCTTACTTTCCCGGCTAGCAAATGTCACTTTACCGGCTAGCTTGTGTCACTTTACCTACTAGTATGGAAATAAATCAGAATTAACTCGATATTCATTTAATATAAAAAGAAAAAAACTATTTGGAATTATAAATAATAATAGTTACAGTCGAATTATGACTACTATTGACCGTTAAAGCAAGACCTTGTTGCTTAAAGTTATGAGTTTCAGAATTCGATGATGATGCCGACGTTCTAGGATTTTCTTTTAGAAGTTCATCACACCTGCAAGCTCCAGAAATGCCAATAATCAAAGCAACCTGAAAGAAATTTGTACTTTAACATTTTTAATATGCACTAAAGAAATTAAAATGTTACCTTTTGAGGGAAATATTCTATCGGAGCATCGTTTAGAAATTTATCGATGTATGCTTTGGAAAGAACACTTGACTTTTTAGCTTTGCATCCCACATTTTGCATTTTCAAGTATTTTTTCTAATTTTGACATATAAAGTGACACTTTTCAAAACTCATCGACGTTTTGAAACGTCTTACTTTTCGCAACTGGTTATGAAAAGTAAAATATTTCGCAACTGTTGATGAAAAGTAAATTTCGCCATTAATTGTGAAAAATACAGTATCATTGTAAGACTAAACTACTTGAACTGTGTACTTCTTCACCTTTATATATATAAATTTATTATTTAGGTAACTTTAACACGTGAATGGGAAAATTATTTATAAATATTAATTACACAATTTGAGCAATTAGTGATATTGAACCCAGCGGATAACATAGTTTTCTGTGTAGCATTAATTTGCGTATTATCCATGTAATTTTCTCCTAGGATGTTTGTCGCAATCTTTTGTTTATTAATTATGGAATTCTCCACGTAACCTTCAGCAACTGTATTAGACTTCCATCCTCCATGCTGTTTGATTCTCAGCAAATCAGCTCCAGAATCCGCTAGCAGAGTAGTCGATGACCGCCGAAAAACAGTGACCAGTATACAAACAAGGATTTGGCAAATTTAAAAACTGGGCGATCATTTTCGGCAAATTTCCAAACGTGTTAATACCTACAGGTTGCACTCCACATCTTCCATTCAAATATTTGACAAAAAATCTGTCATGGTTAACATTTGATGGCCTTAGATTAACGTATTTCTTTACCATTTCTATGCAATTTATACCGTCAAAAGCTCCAGCGGTTATAGGCAAATTCTCGACATACTTTCGTCTTTGTGTTGGGAATCGTTACTTTAAGAAATTCCTCCTGAAACACTACATTTTATACACGAAGAAAAGTTAATTCACCTTTTCGGCAAGCTCCAGCAACTCCAACGATCAATGCTACCTTATTCATTAAATGTTGCTCATCCGAAGCTTTTTTCAGAAAATGGGCAATGTTTTCTTTACTAAAAACTTTTGACTTTTTAGGCTGGTAACCTTCAGAATGTCGTTTCAAAAAAGCCAGTAAATTTGTATACTTCTTGATGTCAATATTTCTCTTCAAGCACAATTCGGTTCTTAACATCGAATATAAGCTCCACAAGGTTGAATTCTTCATTCCCTTTTTTTCTTGAAAATACGCTAGCAAAACTTTTTCGTTCAAATTAGTAATCCTTTTTTGTTCACGCCATAAACAAAATTTCGCATAGGACAAATCATACTTGCTCCTCGACTTCTTAGGAATAATTGTAGATAGCGCAGATTGAGCCGCTTCCTCGATGTCGCTTGGTACGTCGTTCTCTGAATCGGACATTGCAGTATATATTCTTCTACTTTAAAACAAATTCAAGGAATTATTTACGAAAAGAAAAGCGATTATTATTTTCACTTTTTTGACAATGAAATTCATAGACAAACACTATCGAAATTACGAAATATGACACTAGCGATACTTCCATAGCAACGAAGTGAAAAATAAATATCTCCGAATTCACTAGACGAGGTACGCTTGTAGGGACGTTTTGATACTTTTAATTTAAATTCAAATAGTCACATCCTATTCAAAATTAGAAAAAATATTGTGTGAAACACGTTGGGAAACACTATTTTTCGTAACTCGCGTTCTTTTGCGCAACTCGCTTCGCTCGTTGCGCAGAAATACGCTCATTACGAAAAATAATGCTTTTCCCAACTGGTTGCACAAATAACTATTGCATAATTACTGATTGCCTATATTTAATAGTGTTCGTAGCATCGAGTACCTTGACCATAATGTACTGGCTTTATTCTGATTAGGTACTCAATTCACCAAAATAGGCAAGGAGCACAGTCTCCGTATTCACGTACCTTCCTCTGCTTTTCACAGGGATAAGGCCTTCGGATGTTAGTTCTGCAGCTACTCGAAGTTCTAGTAGTATGGATTCAAATTCGCAGTCGGACATTTTTCGTTAATATTGTCAAAAATTAAATTGTGAATTATGACCCAACTGTCAGATCGAATCTATGGTTAAATCAACTAACTTTTATGTTGCCTAATTAATACAAGTAATAATAATTATTATCAGAACTTGATTATTAATGTGATAGATTGTGAGTAAAATAGTATACAAACCTCGGGGAAAATCATTCCAGCCTCACGTCTGCAGCACACCTCGGTATGCTACCTTGCCGTTCGGCTGTAATAGATTACTTCCCCGCTCGGTATGTAATATACTATTTCCTCCCTAGGGAGAGAAATACGACTTTCCTCCCTGATGTGGAGGAAAGTGAGTACTTTCTGTTGAGGTAGAAGGAAAAATAATTAGTTACTGTATTTAACAGCTTTCAGTTAGTCTTGATAATGAGATCATGACTCGAATCATGTCGATTGTCCTTTCCTGTTAAATACAGTACCTAACAATTTTAATATAGTGAAACTTAAGCCAAGTGTCGTTGCATTTTAAAGTTTCAACTTTAATTTTCTTTCATATCTGTTTCGACTCAAATCATTTTCGAATATGTTCATTGTGGAGACCGAAATCAAGATATTATTGGATGTACACTGCCTGAGCTATGGGGATCGGATTATCCCTAGATAAACTTCTAAGCAGCACACAGCAACTCTATATGCTCCCTCCATGTAAGATGCTCATCCAATGTGCAATTTTATTGTTGTCTGAAGAATGTAGTTTGCTTCACCACTCTTCAACTCTAGTGATATATTTTATGTTGGGTGCTGGGTTCTGCAGCACATAAAACTCGTTTTTCCGATGTTCAGTTTACGAGAATGTAGCCTTACTTCTATTCTCATAGAAATATTAGATATTTTGTTTATTAATTTTTGAAGGTTTTCATCCCAAAGTAATACATTGGTATGATTAGCAAACAATTCCATCATTTCTCCAATAAAAGTATTTCCTGTTTTACAACCATTATTTACAATAAGAATGAAACCCATCCCAATATGCTACCTTGCGGTATTCCCTGTGTGGTTAGGCTGTTGAGTGATTCTATTTCTTCTCCTATCAATACTATTTGTTCTCGATGTGTTAATTATCATCTGAACCATTCTAAAAGCGGCCCTCTTATACCATAATTCTTCAGTAATTTCAATATATTTACTCTTTCTTCCAGAGCCTCCAACATTTTCCCGATGAACTGGAGTATATATATATATATATATATATATATATATATATATATATATATATATATATATATATATATATATATATATATATATATATATATATATATATATATATATATATATATATATATATATCTATATATATTTATATATGTATATATACTAAATGGCGTGTTTATCTTTAGAGAATATCAATTGTGTCACATTTGTTAGCAATGATAGGTCTTTGGTTGTATTCACAGAATTTAAAATATTGAATTTCAAACTGTTAAAATGTTATATTAAAGGCATTTTATAACGAAACGTTGACAAATCTATAAATTCTACCTCTCACTCTCAAACACCATATTGATAGAAAACAAAAAATACATGAAATATTTGAAAAAGTAAGTTACAAAATGACCAAGATGTTATTGGACAAAAGTTAGAAATAGATGATCAATTCAGATTGCAAACAGATCAATATATAGCTGGAAATAATCTTGGAATCAGACAGATATACTGATGAAAAACAATATCTAAAGCGAAAACGAAATCACTGACCAGTACACATGGTCTACAGCGAGATGCGTGTTATGTTTGCGATAACAGTTCTTTGTTACACGAACAATGAGAAATCTACAAATTGCATTGCGATTTAACCAATCAGAAAAGCATTGTCCCTATTGATGTTTTTTGTTGAAGATAAATTAATAAATTCGTTCAAAAATGGCAGCGATATTTTTGCTCTTTCTATGAAACGGAACCCAGTCAACTGGAAATAAATGCAAACTGTTATCTTTTATACAGAGCATGTGTGTTTTTGAATGAATTAATCAAAAATCCCATTCTGGAATATAATAATAGCGGCCTTTATCATGTTTTTATGCAAGAATGTGCCCAGTACTCACCCTCGATTAATTAAAATTCTGTATCCTAAATTCAGATAAATGTTTAGCTGGTCTCTGATTCGGGTAATGTGGGATTATCACGCTCGTCTTCTACTGGGCGGTGACAAAGCCTGATAATGAAATTTTATTATTTGAATTCATTTAAGTTTTCGAATTTGTTCTAAATTCTCTACAGCAGTATTTGTTAACCTGTGGGTCGCGATCCCCCTAGGGGTCGCGAAACTTTAGTAGGGTGGTCGCTGGCAGAATGAAATAGGCGAAGTAGACTACTATAAAAACACAGTTTTAGGGAGAAGGATGGGCTTGTTTAATTTTCAAAAAATTATCAAATCGTGGTGCTATTTTTTATAGTTAACAATCAAATCATTTTCTAATTGAAGTCTAAATGAATTTCTTTTTTGTTTTAATGTCCACCATTGAAGAGAATGTCAGTTTACACAGGTATGAAGTGGGGAATGGTAGTAATAATTTTAGAGCTTCCTTTGCTAGCTCTGGATATTCTGGTTTTCTTTTCATCCGAAACATGACACTTTGTGAATAAAATTTTATTTCAAGCATGCCATCAGCAGCTGAATCTATGAGGCATTCTTTTAAATTTGTGGAGAGATCAGCCAGTTCTGTTGATTGATCCAAGAAAGGATTTAGAATCCATCTACGCCCATTATTCAGAGTGTGAGTCGGGAAAGTATAGTAAAAATTTATCTTTCAAATTATTCAAACTGTGTATCATGCTATGAATGTGAGCACTTACCACAAGCGTCTGGTCTGATGCATTATCGTCAGTAAGCTTCGGAACAGATGGAAAAGACTCAAATGTATGGATTTGGAGAGAGGCGCAAGCGAGCATCCAAGTTACCTCTTAATAATAATAATAATAATAATAATAATAATAATAATAATAATAATAATAATAATAATAATAATAATAATAATAATAATAATAATAATAATAATAATAATAATAATAATAATAATAATAATAATAATAATAATAATAATAATAATAATAATAATATTTATTTAGCATAAAAAGCTATTAACAACAAAATTTTTTCAGTATGAGTATACAGACTTAAAAATGTTCATAAACATAATTGATTAACAATTTTTTAAAGCATCTATAACTATTCGAGTTTTTTATATTTTTTGGCAAAGTGTTATATAATCTGATACCCTTACTGAATGTTGAGTTATTCATCTGTGTGGTGTTATAGGAATTCACATAAAAATTATTTCGCTGCCGTGTTTCATATCCATGTATATCATTAAGGTTCTGCAAATATTCCTTCAAATAACTAGGTGTCATGTTATGTTCTATTTTATGAACATAATCAAGTGTTCTGAATACAATTCTCTGATTCACGTTCATTAGGCTTAAGACTTTTAGCATCATTTTAATGGGTGTTCTCCTATTGCACTTCAATATAATACGCATACCCCTATTTTGTATTATACTTAGTTGCAAACCTCTCGCGGCTTCTTGCAGACTAATGAGTAAAGGTATGTGAATAAAGAAATCAAGGAAACAATTCCATTATTGGCCAATAACCTGAAGACTGGTGATTGATTGGTAGTACATGGGACATATACATAATACCTTGATAATGCATAAAATGAATTTTTTCATATATTTGAAATGAAAGCTTATTGAATGATAACAATGCAGGGTAAAAGAGAAATATTCAATATTTGAAAATTCAGGATTGGATAAATTCAAACCAATCTATGATGATGTCATATTTCCTATATGACAAAGAAAAATATATATCCACATCTATTTTCAATCAATGAGCATCGAACAAACCGAAATGACCAACCTGAAAGCGACAGATTACTTTTTTCTTACGATCTGTCAAGGTAAATGTCGAAGCGGCAGCTTCCATCGAAAGACAAGCCAGCTTACAAATCCATGGAAATAAATTCCGTCATTATCCTTTTTGGAAAAGAAATCCAGTCTCAAATCAATAAAACCATAATCGAGACAATAAAATTTAGAATTACAAATTTCTTAAACGTATAAAATTTGTTTAAGGAGTCGATTCAAAATTTTAAATTCTTGACTTATCGAAAATTCATATCTGATATATCCGCGAACGGTGCTCAGAGTGCCCCAAGCTACGACGTATGTTGTTCAAATTGCAAGCACAAGAAAATGAAATATACCGGTAGATTGCGTCCGAGTTGGCGCTGGAATGGCTGAATACTGCAATAAATTCAGCCGGAGGAAGAATAAACTGTCCGGGCATTTCAGATCAGATAAAAAGACCCCTCCCCCACTCGAAATATAGGAAATAATGCATTTGCATGCCGAGGTTTCATTATTTGCAATCAAGAAAGATCACGTTTTGGAAATAAAAATAACGTCGGACAAATCTTCAGGTTTCTTACACTTATAACCGTATCTGAATTTTAACGATTCACTACTGAACGCCTTTTAATGCCCTCTTTAGCAATACTTGTTTTCAAATATCTGGATTCTTTTCATTTCACCATTATATGAAATGACGAAAGTTTTTAATTTTTTTTTTACTGATAACTAGATATCTGAAGATGAAGATAGGATGGGTTGATAGAGTGACAAATCTGGAGGTAATGCACCGAATGAGCTAAACGCTGGAAATTATGCTTAAAGTGAAGAAGAGGTAGCTTGAATGTTTGGGCAACCTAATGAGAGGACAGAAACACTCACTGTTGCAGAACATAAGGCAGGGAAAAATCGAGGGGAGAAGAAACCCGGGTCGCAGAAAAATGTCCTGGTTGCGAAATTTGAGGGAGTGGTTTGGCTGCACCACGAATGATTTGTTTAGGATCGCTGTGAACAAGATTAGAATAACCCTGATGATATCCAATCTCCGATAGGAGAGGCACCTGAAGAAGAAGAAGATATCTGATGAACAGTATTATTTCGAGAGCAACTACAGTCATATGAGCTTACAGCTGAAATAATTATCCGCTTTCTTCATCATAAAATCACCCAAAAAGATAGCAACAGTATGTAGAAAATTTGGCCAACATATACAAAGAAGTTAAAGCAGGTAACAGTGAAAATATACGAGAGAATCCTAGAATTCTCTACAACTTCTCCCACAGAGAGACCCTTGGAGCACATCCTCTTCAATTTTGACTCAAAGAATCGAGATCTCAAGGTAGATAGAGACTATCTGATCTATTTAAAGTTTGCTGAATATAATGTGCCATTCGTAAAGAGCCCAGAAGAGCTACAAGAGAAAGTCAACGAGATCAACATAGCCAGCAATCAAGTTCGATGAAATCAACAGAATGATGAAAATTGGCTTGGTACGTATTCCGATTAAACTCCATCATCTTCATGTCCAAAATTTAACTTCGCCAAAATAATAGTATCTTGGATCTGTTGATACTACTAGTACTGCTATGCAACTTACACAATCATGCAATAGCTCATAAAGAAACTCCAAGATTCCACAAAGGTATATGGAGCAGTGTTTACTCGGCATAACAAAGGGGGACTATAAGATAATAGTGTGGATTAGACGAAAAACTCAGGAAATGTACTTAATCCACATAATGTAATCCCTCAAGTAACAATAGGCGAATCAAAATAAGCGCTACGCCGCCTGGTGACAATCAGAATAACTAAAAATCTTGACATAGTTTTTACGTTCTCCTTTGTTTTGTGTTTGTTTTGTGTGATTTTTTACAAATATTTATTATTTGCAATCATTTTGAAAGCTATGAGTCGTTCGAATCGTTATTGTTCAGTTCCTCAGTGTTCTTCCTGGGAAAAGAAATGTTCAAATGTGAAGTTCCATGCTTTTCCTCCAGCTGGTGATAAATATCGTGTTTGTGTAGAAGGGAAAAAGAAATACTCCTAAACTCTCTACTTTATGTGATCTGATAACTACAGATAGTGCTCTAAACAGTTTCACTGGTCTCAATAATATAAAACTATTAGATACAATAGTAAAAGCAGTACAATCTATTTACAATGATCAACGGTCACATAGATTAACAATCAAACAGCGTATTGTTTTAGTATTGACAAAATTGAAATGTGACCTTACATATGTGACATTATCTCTTTTATTTGGCATATCACAAGAATTATGCCAAAAATATATTTATGAAATGCTACCCATTATGAGTAGAGTTCTTAGTTGTGTCATAAGATTCCCAGACTATTCTGAAATACAAAAAAACATGCCAAAATGTTTTGAAAGTTTTCAAAATACTCGAATCATCTTACACTGTACAGAAATTTTTATACAGAAACCAAAGTGCCTTTGCTGCAGGATAAGGTTTTACTCTCAGTATAAATCTAATAACACAGTGAAATTCATGACAGGTGTTTCTCCTGGAGGTTTACTTAATTACTTATATTAGTGAACCATATGGGGGAAGAGCATCTGACAAAGTGACTTAATTTTAAAGTTAGGAAGCTCACAGGATGCTATTATGGTGGACAAAGGTTTCTTCATAGATAATATTTGTCAACAGTTTAAAATAAAGTTGATCAGGCCACCATTTTTGAAAGACAAAAAACAGTTGACTACAGAAGAAGCATTGTTGAATGCCAAAATAGCAGCTGCTAGAGTACATATTGAACGAGTCAATCAGAGAATTAAGATATTCATCTCATGATCTAACCTAAGATTTCTCTCAATTTGGCTACAAAACAAATGATGATAATCACCTACCGCCTCAATAGCAATGAGAATACATACTCAGTAACACACTTGTTCACTAATGAATCCTGAAAAGTCTTTATATTTATGGTAAAATTATATTTCAAAAACACAAATAAACACACAACAAATTCAACATAAATATTCCAATGTCAATATTTATAGTTCTATGACTGGACACATTGGCGTTGCATTCTTTTTTTCAGATGCCTATGGGCAGATCACCTATCGAGATGGACTGACTATAGATGGACTACGGACATCACGCTATGTTACCTACCCGAGAAGCGTCAAAATGCCAAAAAAAATCGTTTACAATATAATGAAAGAACTCTGGACCAAATGTTAACTGTTTAATAAAGTGGGTTTTCAAACTCAACTGGTATGTTATTGTTAAAAAAGACATGATACACCAGGGAAAAATTCCAAACGTACCATTCTTCTGTAGAAACTACAATGTCTGAGGTAATTCTTAAAAAAAACTTTTTTAGATACACAATACGTAGAGGCGTAGCAAATTAACCGAAAGCTCTATTTTAATATCGATTGAAACTTCACAAACGATAGATTCTTGTAAAAAGTACTAATATATCAATTAATCAAATAAGAGAACGAAACTGAAATGTGAATATACTACATAAAGTGACAAGGAAAATTCTTCAATAATTTTAAAAAATTTCGAAAAATTTTCCAAGAGAGCTGGTTATATGTATTCCGCGATGAGAATTCTACATTCATACTCCAACATTCACAATCCAACAAATAAATTGACCGTGGTCAACTTGTATATTTTTCATGATTTGATTTTGAAATGTGAATTTGAAAAAATGTATATTTCTTCGCTACTAGAGTTCAAACTATATCAATCTTGAAGGAAGACAAATTTATAAAATACCTGCAATTATTCTGCAAAATAAATAATACTAATAGAGAGATAATTTGTGCCAGAGGAATGAAAGAAACATATCCTGTTAATAATGATACATCCAATAATTA
This sequence comes from Cynegetis impunctata, assembly GCA_030704885.1. Lineage (NCBI taxonomy): Eukaryota > Metazoa > Arthropoda > Insecta > Coleoptera > Coccinellidae > Cynegetis > Cynegetis impunctata. The sequence continues at coordinate 246,855 of JARQZK010004424.1, forward strand.
TATCAATTAATTATATATTCAATTAATTATATATCCACATCTACCCTAGGCGGTAATTGTTAGAAATGTTAATTTGTTTATCACAATCGATGGAAATTGATAGACAGACTGTTTCGCCCTCATTGTGGCTCATCATTATCATCCATCCACCGAACTAACATTTCAAACGGTCATACATTTTTCTTCTAGTGACTCCATGGCATATAAATATGACACAGCGCCACCAGTCGGAAACAATTGAACCACATCTTTCAGACAGACGAATTAACATTTCTAACAATTACCGTCTAGGGTAGATGTGGATATTTCGATGCTTCGTGAACTCTTATAACCAGCTCCGCTAGGAGGTTTGTTTGATTAGTTTCGAATAAATGTCCTAGTTCACTCAATTATATATATATATATATATATATATATATATATATATATATATATATATATATATATATATATGTATATTTATCTATATATATATAAATATATATATATATATAACAAGACATATATATATATATATATATATATATATATATATATATATATATATATATATATATATATATTTATATATATATATATATATATATGTATATATACAGTATGGTGCAAATGAAAGGAATAAATTCGTTATTTCGTAAACTGGCGACTTTAAAGAAAAATCCTGAAACCCGTCGATTTTTATTTTAAAACGGGCTATTCGTAAGGATACCTTTTTATATTTGACGTCATCTATGCGAGTGTGATGACGTCATCGCTAAAATTTTTAAATGGAAATGTGGGTGTTGTAATACATTATTTGAAAGGTCTTTTAAATACCTATTTAGCCGTATCAATATATACAGTAATTTTGATTTTTGTATTTGTTTAAAAAATTAATAGAATTTTATTATTACAATAAATATTCAATATGTATTACTCATTAAATACAACGAAACCTAAATTAAGTGTTCAAATTGTTTACCTTCAGCTAAAATACAATGAGAAAGACGTGCAGCGAACTCTTTTCGAACCTTCTCTATAACTTCCGGAGTTATTTGTGCAACCTCAATACGTATCCTTTCTTTAAGTTCATTGATATTTTGTGGTTTATTTTGGTACACTTTGCTTTTCAAGTATCCCCATAAAAAGAAATCAAGAGGAGTCAAATCGGGCGACCTAGGCGGCCATTCTATTGTTCCTCTTCGACCTATCCACCGATTTGGAAAGACGTTGTTCAAATAGTTGCGCACCAAGACAGCATAGTGTGGAGGCGCACCATCTTGCTGCAGCCATAAATCATTTCTGTTTGGAAATAGCCGGTTCAATTCGGGTAGCAAGAAGTTTTGAAGAAATTCTAAATATCGAGGACCTGTTAAGGTTTCTTTGAAAAAGTATGGTCCAATAATCCTATCATCTATTATTCCCGCCCAAACAATAACTTTCTCTGGGTATTGAGTACGGTACTCTTGCATCCAGTGTGGATTTTCCGTAGCCCAGTACCGATAAGTTTGACGATTGACATGACCGTTTAGTAGAAATGTAGCTTCATCCGAGAAAAGAACCTTTTTTAAAAACATCGGATCTCTGTTATTTTGTTCCATCATAATTTCACAAAACTAAATTCTTTTATCAAAATCATCTTCCATAAGCTCTTGTACTAAACTTACTTTGTAGGGATGCCACTTTTCCTTCTTTAGCTTTCTAAGAACTGTTGAATGGTCCATGTCATTATCTAATGCTACTTGCCGTGAACTGGTATGGGGATCATCTTGAAAGGCTAACAGAACATCTAGTTGTTTGTTTTCTGATATTGGTTTTCTACTACCTTTAGGGAGGTCTTTGACATGACCCGTTTCTCTGAATTTCTTCTCAATTTTGCTTATAGTGGATTGTGAAATTGGTTCTCGGTTGGGGTATTTATTATTAAGTAACGTACGTACTTCTTTCTGCGTACGTGCTTTATCTCCACAACCAATCATTATCAAAATTTCAATTCTTTGCGTTTCAGTCAGCTTCATGTTGATAGATACAAAGATTTTTTGAATTCTTCTAATACAATAATACTATCAATCACTTGACAGAAAGTTAATTATGCCAAAGTGTCAATGTTGATGTTGATAAGGTAACTAGATTTTTAAAAAAGGTAAAAACTGAAATTTTATTTATTTTTCAAACAAATACAAAAATCAATTACTGTACATATTGATGGCTGAATAGGTATTCAAAAGACCTTTCAAATAATGTATTACAACACCCACATTTCCATTTAAAAATTTTAGCGATGACGTCATCACGCTCGCATAGATGACGTCAAAAATAGAAAGGTATCCTTACGAATAGCCCGTTTTAAAATAAAAATCGACGTGTTTTAGGATTTTTCTTTAAAGTCGCTGGTTTACGAAATAACGAATTTATTCCTTTCATTTGCACCATACTGTATATATATATATATATATATATATATATATATATATATATATATATATATATATATATATATATATATATATATATATATATATATATATATATATATATATATATATATAAATTATTTATATATATAAAAAACAAAGGCATAAACTAATTCCAGATATCCGAAATTCAAGAGTATTTATTATATCTGGATATAAATCTGTCCAATAAATTTCAACAACACTAGATAAACTACTTCCACTACAATTTAACCCAACGCAATTAAAATGTACAAGATAATAGATACGACATGTCAAACAAATGTTTAAATCGGAGAGACAAATAGCTGCCTTCTCTTCATATCAGATGCATAATGATTTAATTATCATTTAATTATATTTTGCAGTATCATATGTTTGATAAGAGCCGATAAATAAGTTTGTAATATTATATTAATGCAATTCAGCCTAGCCCGAGGGATGTAATATATATCATTAGCACTCCACTGCAAATTGACTCTGGTGTTGAAAGATTTCTATTGGTAGCTATCTGAAGATCGTAATTCTTACAGAATGTTGATGACCGCGTATATTTATGTTCTTCAAATGTATATAAACTACCAAGGAAGTGTTCTTCGTCACAAAACAACTTAGATGGAAAGTGATATCTCTTTGTAAAATCTCCATTCATAATAATTTCGTAAGTCTGGAAGTCATTGATGTATATATATATATATATATATATATATATATATATATATATATATATATATATATATATATATATATATTTATATATTTATAAATATATATATATATATATATATATATATATATTATATATATATATATATAATATATATTATATATATATATATATATATATATATATATATATATATATATATATATATATATATATATATATATATATTTATATATTTTTAGTTTGCAGTCAGAATAATTGTTGATATAGGTTTAAGAATACTCTTTGTCATATTGTCGAGCTTTCGGAAATGGTTATTGCCTCGACCATATGACAAAGAGTATTCTTTAACCTAGCCCAACAATTATTCTGACTGGCAACCTCAAAATATATAAATACAATTTTCCTCAACTAGCCAGTCAAGACTACCCGTCTATATATATATATATATATATCTATATATATATATATATATATATATATATATATATATATATATATAACTATATATATATATATATATATAGATATATATATATATATATATATATACATGGGCGCCGCCAGCCAGTTGGACAGGGGGGGGCAAGACACAGGGGCCCGAGGGTGTCTTCCTGGTTAGAAAATTTACTTTTTTAAATTCATTTTTAATGCTAGTTTTAATCAGTTTTTTGTACAATATGTTTAATAATTCAATTATAATTATAACAGAATTCGAAAATATTCTAAAATGAAGCAAAAGAGGACGCCGAAAATTTGGGGTTTGAGTTGGTGATGCCGCTTAGCATCAAAACAGATTAATCGAGAAAATCATCCATCAATGTCATTGGGCGAGTACTATCGAAGAGGAATTTTCATTCCATATCTAGAAGTTCTACTTCAGTATCTAGACGATCGATTCTCAAAAAAAAAATCCAAAGGGTACAACTTATACAAACTTCATCCAAAAACCATGCGGAGCATGACTTTGAAAACATTTTTAGAGGTAGCAGCCATAGCGGCTTCTACGGTGATTTTTTGGATAACTTTCTGTTGGAGGCACTAACCTTGTATGAGATGTGGAAGTTGTCTGAACGTACCTACTCCTCCAGAAATCGACAAATGAAAATATATCGACCTGCTTAAATTTTCATTGGGCAATATGACCATTGTAACGGAAGAAATCAAAATTGGATTAACTCTTCCAGCCACACAACCTGTATCGTCAAGAGGTCCTTCAGCACATCAAGAAGAGTCAAGACATGGCAAAGATCGACTATGAAGAATGATAGACATTCCGGACTTTGTATGATGAGTATTCATAATAAAAGAATCCGGCAAAATACAGCATTTATTAATGAAGTAATTAATGAATACGGGCTTCGCCCCATAAGAATGCATTTATAGTTATATAATAAGTAACTTGAAAGAAATATGTTTTAATTTTAAGGTTGTTCTCTGGTTGTGTATTTGTATTGTCAACATGTTTCACTATTTTATATTCTTTGAAAAATGAATGTATGAGTTTGATTTTGTTGTAAGTGAACTTGTTTTTGTACTCCAGCGGGGGGCTGGGGGCGGGGGCAAATTTTCGATTAGCCCCCCCTTGCCGGTGCCTATGTATATATATATATATATATATATATATATATATATATATATATATATATATATATATATATATATATATATATATATATATATATATATATATATATATACCAAATACCTAGTGAAAATTTGAACAAATATTAGGTTGTCAGGATGCATAGTATCAATTTCAATTATTGATGTCATCATTTTGGTGAATGTATGAACTATCGCTTTACTTTTAGATGCAGAATAGTTATTTATGTACCAAGTGCGTTATATAAATCCTGTAAGTGCGTTAGGATCTAGTAACGCACGTGGTGCATACAAGATTCAATTTTTCACGAAAAAATTATTTTATTAGGTATAATGAAAAATCGATTTTAAAATTGGTTCATTGCTTCTATACTTTCCATTTTCCTTCTCATATTAGGCATGTCATTTGTTGATATTTTGACGTTTGTGAATATTTTTGGCATCATATTTAGTGAATGTCATCGCTTCATTTCTCCTCGTACAATGAGCGGGCATTATGATCCATAATGCCCGCTCATAACGACCTAGAGCATAATGATTGTATTTATAGCAACCGTATCTAAGGTAAAATCAACAAATAATATAGAAGTGAAAAATAAAGTAATTTCAGTGATAGATCTGATATTCCTGCTGATGTGGTGGAGTCAGAGGCAGCCGTTATCTTAGGACATCTACCAGTAAAGTCCAGACCAATACACGAAAAATAATATGATGCATTCGATAGTAAAAAATATCTAAGTTATCAGAACCCGTAATTCTTGCATATTTGGGAGAAAAATCGAAAACTATGAAGTCGTTAACCCTCTTGACGAAGTTTTATATGTTAAAATAAACTTGAACCGTTAACAAGAACATATAGATATATAAGAATAGCAGAAATTGTACTATTAATATAAATTTTGCATAGAACTAGTATGGAATATGATTATAATATGTTTAATAGAAACCATTGAAATAAGAAGTATGGCATTGTGTATAACCTGTATTTAAACTTAGGTCTGCACTTTTTGCACTCACCAAGCTAGTTAGTTGAGTACGTTAGGTACGCTGGCTAGTATTTGGGAGGTCCCGGGTTCAATCCCCGGGGAAGACTGGTCTGCCATGAGTTTTTTTCAGAGGTTTCCTCATGGTAATGTAAGTCACTGCTTGCATACTTACAAGGCGAATGCTGGGCCAGTATTAATCCTCTGAACCCTACCCACACTTCCTATGTTCCATAAATATTCCGTCCCACCTATACTTAGTGCACTTGTACATACAGGTGTATCCTCTGATCTGGCTGAAGGAGTTAATCCCGAACTCAAGCTGCCCGCCTCCCTGACACATACTTCAGGGAGGAATGAAACACGTGTGTTTCCTTTTTCCTTTTGGCACTCAGTTCAAGAATAGCCTACTTGAGACATTTACAAGTCATCTAATAGAAACCTCACAGCAAAAATACTATTGTTAATAACATCGCTGACCTTATCAACGCTATCCTAAAGACCAAAAAATCCCTGACCTTGATGTGGATTCCCTCTCTTTGTGGCATTGGGGGTAATGAGAAGGTGGATGCAGTTAGCTATCACAGATGGTCGTTATATAGAAGCAATGACAAACTATGATCTAAGTAACCTCTGCAAAAATAAAATAAGAAACATATGGAAAATAACCTGGCAACTACAAAGATCGAAGCTTGCACTGATAGACCCTACGATAAATACAAATCCGCCATTCACACAAATACGACAAAACCTTGTAACACTGAGAAGACTTAAAATTGGTCACACAAGAGGAACGCAGCAATACCTACTAAATAAAGATCCTCCTCCATGGTGCCAAGCATGTAACGCACAACTCACCATACCTCATATCATCCTAGAATGTCAACTATTCGAAATCCAAAGAAGACTACTTAACGTAAGCAACAAAATGGAAGAAGCCCTCAACATCAGTTCTCAGTCTTGCATCAATACATTATCTTTCATTAAAGAAATCAATTTCAAAATTTAAATTGTATAAATTTTACGATAACCAAATCATGTAACACAAACAATACTATGTACATCTAAGCGAACTGACACTAGATGTCGAAGCGGAAATAAATTTAAAAAAAAAGTCATCTAAAATGACACATTTTTGACGTAAGAATTGGTAAAATTACCTAACCTGGTCTGATTTTAGGCTAATGAATTCGATATGTAGTTAAATATGCCTAACTCTCCTATGGCAACATAGAATCGATCGTTATACCATGTCTAGCAGCGTATAATTACCATCCCATTTCGACTTTGGATATTCCAGCTTAGGTACCTACGTGAGTTTCGTTTGAATAATCCGGGACAGACCGCGTATGACGTATGTCTTTCGGTCCGGGGCATATAAAGCGCGCTCACGCGAACTTAATTCACGGACGCCATATTTATTTCTAACACGCGATGTCTTTTGTTTTAAACGTGTCATGGCGAAATGCTTGCCCGACGATTTCGAGCTAGCCGTGAAACAAAGGAAGAAGGAAAAACAATGGCGAGAATTGCGTTTCCGATAGACCACGATTTTACCTTGATGAGGAAATTTAATTGGATCACATTTGTTTCCATAGCGAAATAAAATTTAAATACGTTTTGATGCAATTGCGAATTGAGAAATCGATGAACGCATTTAGTTTCATTTAAACTTCATTGATTATATAACTCATGTATGAATAAGCCAATAGAAAGGGTAAATTTTGCATAACTACTGCGTATTGATAAGTGGATATACCCTTGACGACTTGATATAATCATTTTGGCGTTTCGCCTCGTGTCAAAATATGAATGTTTTAATATTGACGATGTTTTGGCGTTTGTCAAAAAAATTAATATTTGTTATTCGTTATATAATCGTAACGAATACCAGTCGAGCAATCGAAAATAATCGTTATACTGACCTCGTCACTCGACGAATTTTCTTAAAACACCACTCGAGCTGCGCTCTCGTGTGTTTCGCAAAATACGTCTCGTGGCTCGGAAGTAAAATCGATTATTTTCGATGCTCTTGTGATATTATAACTGATTATATCTTCATACATCAACGCTGTGACAAGTATTGTACTGACCCATCCGTTGTTACCGATAATTATAATTGAACACTATGGTCAAATTTTTGATTAATTTGGAACAAATAGTATTAACAATTTGTAAGGTACCATGATTTCATACTTTTATTCATTTACAGACAATCCTATTATATGTAAGTATGAATAAAAACTAAAATTAGTAGCTGATACATGTGATTTTCACACATTTAAGAAATGGTTGATTGAAAGGAGATCTGATAAAAATTTGACCTGGTGGAGACACATCTTTGACTACAGCAATACTGGCGCATGGGGTCATTTAGAAACATTTTGGGGATGACAAAATTATAGATACACTTTTGAATTTTTAAACCATGTCATATGCAACAAATATTTCATTGTTGCATCCCTTTCATCTACATTGATAGGTCATACGAGGACATAAGAAAATACTTGGGCTTACTGAAATTAAACAAAAATTATTTCAGGGGCACTGTTGAACAATTACCCAGAATACATCAATGTTAGTCTAGTCAGTCATCAAATCAAGAAAAATAAAATTTAAGAAACGTTGAAACAAAAATTTTTGAAGAACTGTGTTAAGAATATGAATTTTACTGCAGTATAATAAAAAGATTGTACATTTACTGTTTGGCTCTCATTTTTTAATGAATCAGCTGAAGTTTGTAACTCAAATGCAGTTTGCTGGTTCAGAAGTTGTACTAGAGATAAATTGAAACTTCCTTGATAGGATTCATTTGGAAAGGCTCAGTAAATTTATGGCTTGCCCCCTTAGAAACATTTCTAACCATATCTACTAGAAATTTTCTCAGACTATTATTATAGGCATATATAGAAACGGTAAAAAATTAATCATTAAAATAAAGTATAGACAGAAATCTACTTTTTGGTATAAGTCGTGAAAAAATAAAATTTTACTGTATAATGGAGTATTGAAGAAAATGAAATCATAACTTGGGTACTGCAGTTCAAAATTTATATTTTCTCTCGTACAAACATATAATATTTAAATTGAAGAGGCGAATATTTGGTGAAAATTAATGAACATCATATCAAATAAAATATGTAGAAAATAGTCATAAATCTAAATGAAATAAGTATGAGTCTTTTGGTACTAAAAGTAAAATATTGTACAATATTATACAGAAATGAAAAAAACACCGGTTGTGAAGAATAAATACTGAAAAAAGATAAGATTATCGGGAATTCCAATCATAAAATACTTTACAGGTAACATATTAAGCATTCAAAAGAAAAGCGTTATTCACTTCAATCTGATCATTTATCAAATCATTTTAATGTATATGACATGAATTTTCAGATTTCCAGAAATTTAATTATAGGCTTTCATTTTTCACATGTAAATATATATATATATATATATATATATATATATATATATATATATATATATATATATATATATATATATGTATATATATATATATATATATATATATATATATATTTGTATATATATATATATATATATATATATATATATATATATATATACAGACTGTTTCTTAATTACGTGTAGAAAATTAAGGAGCATGTTATTGACGCCAAAATAAGAAAACAAATCCCATAAACATATGTCAACAAGTTATTCGTTTCTGAGATACAGAGTGTCAAAGTTTGATTCTTTTTTATAGTAACTTATTTAGTCTCAATTACTGTAATTATTATTGGTGTTAAATTGTTATGATACCCAATTCTATTTTCAAATGAAATTGCAGAAAAATAACTTGTTTAACTAATTAAACTATTTTTTAATTCAAACATCATCAACATCAAAATAGCTTGCATCTATTATTTCAAATTCCAATATCTCGGAAATGGTTGCTCGCAGCGACCTCTACCAAGAGTATTTTTTTTATACAAAAATGTTCGGAAAACCGATTTTTTCACTAGAAAACGTCCAAAAAAGTAATGACATTGAAAATGACTGAAAAGACATGTAGGTGGCGCCACCCTCACAAAAGAGAGAAACTAACATCAAATTTGATACTGTCATTGAAAAATACTCCTGGATACCAAATTTTACTCGAATATCACAATGACTTTGAAATTTATTCACAAAAAACAGAACTAAGAATTAAACTTTGACACTCTGTATCTCAGAAACAAATAACTTGCGGACATGTGTTTATGAAAACTTTTCTTCTTATTTTGACGTCAATAACATGCTCCTTAATTTACTATACGTACTTAAGAAACACCCTGTATATATATATATATATATATATATATATATATATATATATATATATATATATATATATATATATATATATATATATATATATACAAAATACGAAAGATTTGAGGAATGATTCAAATGAATAACTTTCCTATCTTGAATTTTTTCAATAAAAATATTCTGTTATCTGTAAATTATTTTTTAATCGAATTCCCAATAAACTTCCCTTAATCTACTCAATATTTTTTCAAAAAAAAACGTTGCCTTTTCAGCCAATGAGTCAGTTAGATTTTGGTGACAAATTATTGATAATACATGTCCAAATTCACAAAAGAATTTCTGAGATCAACGAATATATATATATATATATATATATATATATATACAAATTTCAGTACTAGAATACCTTAAACATAGTTTCAATAATAGAAAAGTTCTTCAAGTTATAGAATTCATTTCAAAAAGGAGAATCATAAGTTTGATTGAAATTTTAAAATTTTAAATAAAAAAATTAAAGCCTATAATCAACTTTCTGGGAATCTTTGGAAATTTGCACGCGTATAAATACGAAAGATTTGATGAATGATTTAAGTGAATAATTTTCCTATCTTGAATTTATTTACTACATACATTCTGTTATCTGTAAATTATTTTTTTTAATCGAATTCCCGATAAACTTCTCTTATTCAACTCAATATTTTTTCAACAAAAACGTTGCCTTTTCAGCTAATGAGTCAGTTGAACTTTGGTGACAAATTATTGATAATACAAGCCCAAATTCACAAAGGAATTTCTGGGATCAACGAAATTTTAGTTTAGCATTAATTATTGCAGAATTTTACCCTCCCACAAAAATAATTCTTACTAAACCCCAAATTGAATCATTATTTATATCAAAACTTAGATCCTGAGTCTCGATACCAGTTCGGCCAAACACAATGTTCGCGGTCAAGTCTCGGTTCAATTAGGTGATGTCGAATTCCAGCGGCAGGTGCCCTCTCCCCGGCATCTGCTTCCTTCCGGTCACTATCTCCTGGTGCATCTTGATGATATCAGCTCCAGGTCGTAATTAGAGTCGCACTTCGGTTAGGACCGTTATTCAAATCGACTGGAGTTTTCCTGAATGAATTGTTACAAAGGCGGATTTGCTGGCTTAAATTTATCCGGAATACCAAGAAGAAAATAGGAAGAAGAATTTCTGCATACACAGAAATCGATTCATTCAATTTAATCAAATCGATTCTTATTAAAAAAGTCAAGTCAAATGGAATGATAGTGTTCATATTTTTCAAGTATCTTCAAAATCATGAAAGTCTTATGGCATTGGCTGATAACTATATATTTTTCAATGAATTTCAACAACAACATACTTTCGGGGCGTATAAGAAAAACTGTAGGAAGTACATAAGGTGAAACATTGAACACCAAAACAGTGATTAGTTTAAGTATTACTTAAGGTTAAATTGAAACTTAGTGTTGAATATCTAGAAACCATTACGATATTTGTATTTCTGTTTAGCCCTAAGGGCTAAATAAACTTTTTCCACAACTGTACCATAAAACATTCATTATACATGTGCTTCCTAAAGTGTAACACTACCTATTAGTGAATAATGGTTCATTATTCACTGCATGACGTCACACTTAGGACGTATATCTAAACTAGAGAACATCATATACATTGTTATGATATTATTATTTTTAGATTTTAAAACATTGATTTATCTATATATTCAATGCATATATAATCTATACATGTCAACGCTCTTGACAACTATTTTTTTTGTTGAAAGCGAAGAGTATTACTAATTTTTTCGAGGAAGTCGTGGACAAAGTATAGTATTCTACTCGCAAAAAATAGCAATCATTTATTGGGAAGTATTTTCAAACTGAAGTTAATACAATTAAATTATTAGCCACTAATAACGGTTACAATGAAAGTCTTATCGACAAGCCCATTGGGAAAAAACGAATAAAGTATTTGTTGCATTCAATATACCCCACGCAAACTATTAATGAAGACCAAAAATACTTCCCAATAAATTATGTGCCTAATTTGAGTAGCAAAATTTGTAACAGACTATCGAAAAATAACGTTAAAATAATTTGTACAAATAAAAGAAACTTGAAGTCATTCTTGGTCAATAATAAAGAAAAATCTAACATCGGAGAAAACAGTGGTGTTTATAAAATATTTTGCGACGAATGTCCTGCTTTCTATATTGGACAGACAGGAAGGAGTATAAATATTCGTGTTGAAGAACATAAAAAGTCAATTTTACAAAACAAAAATACCACTGGCTTCTCTGAACATTGTATAAAATTCAATCACTTCCTGGATTTCAACAAAACCAAATTGTTACATTCAGGTAACAAAGGAAAGCGCCTTGTCCTTCTTGAAATTCTCGAAATAAGTTCCGCCCATAATAGTCAATTACCCCTTGTAAACGAACAAATTGATTTTCAGGTATCACCTTTGCTTTTGTCTGTTTTATAAAATACGATGTAATACTCTCCTGTAGTCAGTCTTGATAATGAGTTCATAACTCGAAACATGTCGACTTTTCGTTACTGCTAAATACAGTATCTAAATATTTTTTATATTGTGAAACATAAGCCAAGTGTTTTTTTATTTTAAAGTTTATACTTTATTAGACAAAAACCTTAATTTAGGGGATCATATAAATGAGATTAGGAAAGAAGTAGCAAAAAAAATTTTCATGATTAGAACAATGAAGAAGTATACAGGTACAATGATTTTATTGTAATGGGATACGGTATGTCAACTCCTAAAACTATGATATTAAATATGTGTATGAAGCACACCTACTGGGTAAGAACAAATAACGAATAAGCCCCTGGTAAATTTCTTACAATTTAAACCGTTCAAATTTGAATACACTCAATCGTATCCCGTATATAAAATAAAAACCAGTACAGAAGAATATAATTATGATGAATAAAAACAAAATAAAAATGTTGAGCAATATTTAATCTACTCTGAATTCCAAATAAATATCTTCATTTTGTTCAGGATCCGGTGTGAACATTTCTATATTTTCATAGATCATAACTACTCTCAATAACGTAAGTTTTAGGCTGGAAAAAATTTTTACTTCTTATTTCTTCGATCCTGCTTCACAATCGAACTCATGTTTGAGGTTATGTTTTACTAATTCAAACTGTTCCTGAATACCAACTATTTACAACAGAGCAAACCTAATCAATTTCTTCCTAAGCAAAATTTGTAATAATACAGAAATTATTATTAAACACTCAAAACTATACTTCATGACAAATATTTAAGCATTACACACTTTTTTTTTGCTCCAAGAGGGTATTTACCAAGCTGTTGAAATATCTCTATATAATAACCTCTGGAAGCTGCGTTCGGACTTACCCATTATCCGATTTTACCCAAACTTAACTTAAGTACCCTAAGAATATAATCAATCGTGTTGTCATTTTGTCACATTTCCTATATTTTGATGCCAAAAAACCTAAAACTTCGCGTCATTAAAATTTCCATTACTCCATAGAAATTCATGAGTACCTACTTTGAAAAATTATAATGATACTCATTCAAAAAACTCAATTTTATGTAGGTTTCAACAATTAAACCATTAAAATAATTTTATCTTTTCACTTTAAAACGTATGACGGTTATGAATTTATAACCGGAAAATTCTTTTTTATGATAGCGTAACATACATTTTTATTATTTCCACTTAATAACTGAACAATGGAAATAACTACTTCAATTTGAGTTATTATTGAAATTATTTGAATATCTTAGTTACCTAGGAATTTTTAAAAAAATTCCAAGCACCATTAACTTAGTAGCTGTTGCATTGAGTTACATCTTGATAATTCATTTCAAGATCATAGTGACTATAATATTAGATATATTTCGAAGATAAATAATTTGAGAGTAATGGAACCCAATTTAAGGAGCAATTAATATGTCACTCTGCCTGAAGAATGTTATACCCATTTTATATGTCTTATGTATTTCTTTGCCATAGTGATTGCATTCACCACTTATCATTTGCTACTCCTCACAGAGATAATATCATATTGCTGAATATTCAAATGAGTTTTTTTATATAGACGTTATTTGAAGAAATATTCATAAAACGTCAAGTTGATATATTGTGCAAACACAATTATGAGTCAGTAATTGAAATAAAATGAAAAATGGATTCATCTTGTTCTGTTGCGTAGGTGACTGTGATTTCAAATCTGAACATTGTTTTCAAATTTAAACGTCTTTTCTGAATAAGCTTTTTTAATAATGTTGAAAATAAGAGTAGTTTACTCTTATTTTCTATATTTTTTCTCCCTAGTAAACCGTTCACAAATTTAGAGTTTTTACATCTCAAATCCAAATTTTCCGCAATCCACCAATTTTTATCAAGAATAAAATTTTCTGACAAATGATGGATAATGAAAAAGTTTCCCATTTTGTGCAAACTTTTGAAAACCCACTGTATATATATATATATATATATATATATATATATATATATATATATATATATATATATATATATATATATATATATATATATATCTGAATTGATTAGGCGGTTACTTGGTTAAATTCTTCCTTCACAATATTATTAGAGCAACATATGTTTGATTTGAAAGATTACTATTGTTGAATCTATGATGCAATATTTCACCACACGGTGGCTTCATTAGATGATTCTGATCACTGAAATCTTGCTTTGTCAATCTACATAAATTTTAGTATCAAAAAGAAATGATTACAACAAGAAAGTAAATAGTGGGTGATTGGTAATCCTTCCAAGAAAACTTATACAAACTACAACAGATATTGAATCAACATAGCTGGAGGGAATGATTTCAATATATTTGTTTATTCAAAGAGTTAACAAAATTCTTATACTCATTAATTTCAAGAGCTTCGAAAACGTTCAATTTCAATACTCTACTCTCTCTATTCAAAATATGGATATATGTATTGAACGAATGTAGCCCATCTAATAAATGGTTGGATACATAAAAATAACGATAAGAGATATTCTCATTATTCCAATAAACTGAAAGATACGAATCATTCATTCAATAAAAATTTCTTCACTTTACAAAGAAAGAGTTGAAGATTGAAATTGAAGTTTTCGGAAGCCCTAGAAAGTAACAGTTTTGAGATTTCCATCATTTTCACTAACGTTTACTCATCTCTGTAGCCGATACATTCAAAAATCTGTTTTGGGAAAGCTTCAAGATATAGCAAGAAATTGTTTCCTTAATATCCCAGTACGAGTATATAACTACAGATTGCGCTGCGAAATTTGAATATTTGCTCAAAGTTGATTTTTTTTACATAGCTTGTTCTGTTTTTATATTCAAAATATTATTTCAATAATTATACATTGAGATATGAATAAAAATTTAGTACCTTAAACACAAATAAATATTTTTCAATGGAAACATTCATTTACATAACATAACATAACATAGTTTATTGGTGCTCTTACTAACAAGAATTTTATACAAGTCAAATATTAACGAACAATTTTAACAATACATCAATTATATATCACTATGATCATTTGCTATGTAATCATCAATTTTGTAAAAACATTTTTTTACTAAATATGTTTTTATTTTATCCTTGAAACTATTCAGGGGTAACATTTTCAGCCTATTTGGTA
>JARQZK010004424.1:265000-339342 GCA_030704885.1 Cynegetis impunctata
TACATATATATACATATTTATTTATTGAAAACTGCTTGTACATACTCATCAGAGCAAAATATACATGAAACCTGTAGAGAGGCTTGAATCCTCTGTGCACAGGAGCAGCTAACTTATATCTAACTTAACAAAAACTATAATAAAACTAAAACTAAGTTATATATATATATATATATATATATATATATATATATATATATATATATATATATATATATTTATATACACATATTGCAATCAAGAAAAATAATACTCTCAAATGTATGAAACGACACAAATTGTTCTATATTGGAATCCCCTCAACTTCCTGAAATTCCAGGAACACATCAATGAGGTACTGGGTACAAAAACTCCGGAATCTCAACAGATACATACATACGAACACGACAGTTTATGTACCAGATGACTATCTTTGAATCAGCAAAATAGTCTCCTACAACCAATTCCTTTAGCCACTAAAAGAATTCTTACATCTGCAATAGTTAAAGTTCCATTCGAGTAGAAAACTTGAAAAACAACATTTTTGTAATTCAACTCTCTTGAATATAAATTCGATATTATATTGCCTCTAGCTTTTCGTCTGCCTTTTTCCAGAATAGATATTACTAAAACTGAAAGTCAGAGAACGTGAAATAATATTCTTAGTAATGTACTGTGAAAAAATTGATTTAAATTATACAGACAGCTGAATATGAATTTTGGACCAGGTGAAAGCACAAAAGTAGATATTTGATATATTTCGGTTTGTATCATCAATTTGATATCAATTCAAAAAAAAATAAACTGTTTTAAACATTTATATTTATTCTTTTATTTTGCTTCTCATAATATAAATAAAATTTTTCCAAAAACGTCAAAAATGACGACTTTTTCAACCTCAGTTCTGGATGTTGAAGTTTGATTTCACAGACGTCATTTTGTTTTTACTTTTTTGTCCGGCCGTGAGCGTACATAAAAGTACACTTTTTTATATGCTTACGGCAATTTCAAGAACGTCGGGCGGTGTACAGTTGGGTTCCAAATGCGTAGATAAGTGACTTTAAATGTTTCTGACAATTATTTTGTTGAATTGTGAAATTTGTGTTACCTTGACACTCACAAAACCAGTAAGCAAAGCAATCTAGTTTTACGTTTTTTTACATCTTATTCTTTTTAAAAATATTATCTTAATTCTATCGTTTGAACACCGTTTGCGAAAAAATGTTTTATTTGGAGAAAAGCACTCTTTGAGGCTCGTCTAAAATTGTCGGCCTCACTGCGTTCAGCCGACTAAAAGAATCACTTTTTTTTTTTTTTAAAGAGGTGGGACGTGTGCCCTCTCACACCGCCCGACCCCCGTACAATTTTAGCTTCGTCATCTATGGACATTAGCCATCAAATTACTAAATGAGGGGAACCACTGAAAACTCAGAACGCACACAAACACCCAGGATTACGGCGGGAATCGAACCCACCAACTCCGTCAACGAAGACGGCAGAGCGCTACCTATAACCTCTCCGCCACGGAGCCTCCCAGAATCACTTTTATTCCTAATAAAACAATATACTATTTCAGTCAATACCTCATGTAGATTTCATACGAATTGATTTCATATATTTATATACGTTTATATACGTTATTCATTAGATCAATAGTTACAAATATTTTTTACAGATATAAAACACAACACTCAAAATATTTCTACTAAATTGTAGGAGAAATATTGAATTTTTATAAAGCTATATCCGTGCAACAGTGCCTAAAAATCCAGATATCATGAAAATCAATTTCAAAGCTGATTAAGTGGTAACCTTTATTTCGAAATTTTCGAATAACACAATTTCCTTTTATGTTCATGTGTCAATATTATATTCATACAGTATTGAAAAACACCCAACGGTTCTAACAATCAAATACATATTTTTTTAATTTTTAGTTCCGTTGACTATTAAAACTTGTAGTTTTTAAACTACAATTTATTTATTTTGAGATCTGTAATAATCGAGCAATCATATTTACGAAATTTGTAACTCTATATTCAATTCGCACTATTTTTCAAAGATATCTGGAACATATTCCCTTTTTTCAAATTTTTCAAATATCAATGTAACTTTTTATAATATACTACCACTAGGATACGTACTTTCAAATTACCTTTGCCTAGATTTTAAAAATGCAATACATGCATTTGATGATTCTTTTAGGATATATATTTTCCTCGCAGGTACTGATTATTTTAGACTCAATGATCAATCTGGCCAATATAGTTATTTTTTCATCAGATTTTTTGTCAAGATTACTGACAAACTTCATTTATCAAGAAACAGTCTTAATTATCATATAACACCAAGTTTTTCTTAAGCTAACGAAGTCTACTCATTACTTTCTCGCGAATAAAAGTAATCATCTTTATCTTGATAAAAACTATGCTCAAATTTATCCACACCTTAGTCTGTTATTTGCACTAATATTTCAATTTTTATTCTCTAATAACTTGAATTAAATTCTAATATTGTAAGCAAACATACTTCCTTGTTACAATAAAAGAGAAATAAACATATAATTTTATGGAACATTAACGCATTCTGCAAAGTCAAACAGCTATTATCGAGATCATAAATACACATCTAAGATACCATTTTTTCGTTAATTTGCAGTTTGCTCGTTCAACAAGGTGAGAAATAGAATGAATTCAGATGTTATCTTACGGTGAACATCCAGAAGGAGAGTATGAGAGATGATTTGCAATAAGATATACAATAGAACATACGATTAAATAAATTAATGAGAGCTAACAAAAGCAGCTAGTATGAAGTAAATCAACAATAACTGAATTTGAAACAAATTATGAACTTTTTAAGGCGATTCAATTACTATAAAATAATGATCGTCAAATCGAATATGGTTACTGACTACGTCGAAAAAAAATTATTTGCGTTAGTTTTTTTATATCTTTCAATATTTTATTTACTTCAATCACTCAATAATTTTGTTCATTGTGCACAAATGTAAGTGAAACTATATATTAATAAAGTATAAACTTTAAAATAAAAACACTTGGCTTATGTTTCACAATATAAAAAAATCTTTAGATACTGTACTTAGCAGTAATAAAAAGTCGACATGTTTCGAGCTATGAACTCATTATCAAGACTGACAACAGGAGAGTATTGCATCGTAATTTATAAAACAGACAAAAGCAAAGGTGATACCTGAAAATCAATTTGTTCGTTTACAAGGGGTAATCAATTACCCCTTATTACTGCTAAGTACAGTATCTAAAGATTTTTTATATTGTGAAACATAAGCCAAGTGTTTTTATTTTAAAGTTTATACTTTATTCTTTATGATGTTTCACCAAGTGATGTGCGAGAATTCAATCTCAGTTACTATATATTAATAAATAAACTACACTCTGAAATCAAAACACAAATTGACAGTTAGGTTGCTGTTGTATGTGTTGTATCATATATACTTATAAATGCATCAACTGTTGCCGGAATACCATAATATATTGGGCGTAAACTCCAACAATAATTTCAATAACATAATATATAATATAAAATATAAAAGATATATGCAATTAATCAAACATACATATCAACATCAAATAACAGACAGCTATTCGTTAATTCAATTAATAAAAATATGCGAGACACTACAAGCGCAACCTACATATATCATGGTTAGACTACGCGAAAGCTTATGATACATCGTCGCTCAGCTTGATAATACGACTACTAGAAATGCTCAAAATCAACCCTAATATCGTCCATGTGATGAAAAATATTATGGCGCTATGTAAAACTAAGTTTGCCATTCGATCAGACGGTCAAACCACCTATACGGGATGGGTAACATATAGGCAAGGAGTTTTTCAGGGAGATTCGCTAAGCCCATTATTGTTCTGCATAACACTTCTACCATCATTAACTGCTGAGTTGAGGGTTAGCAGAATAGGGTACAAGGCCGGGCCATCAGGCAGAAGAGAACACCTAATATCATATCTTCTGTACATGGACGATTTAAAGCTTTACGCTCCTTCCGAGGCATATCTGCAACAATTGCTGAATATCGTTGATGAATACACTGCAGCAATAGGAATGTCATTCGGGTTGGACAAATGTGCTATCTTTCATTTAAGCAAAGGGAAAACTGAAGAAGCATGAGGGGGAAATATCATTCGTCACCTTGAAGATCAAGAAACTTACAAATTTCTTGGAATGCAACAGAGGGGTGCTCTAGAGACAACCAAAGTCAAGGATGCCTTAACAGCCAGATACAAAAAGAAGCTTAGAGATATATGGAAATCACAGCTATCCGGTAAAAACAAGGTTTTTGCTACAAACAGCTTGGCAGTCCCGATAGTCACTTACTCTTTCGGGGTGGCTAAATGGACGGTAAATGAAATTTTCGATCCACAAGAAAAGTAATGAACATGAATCGGAGCCTGCATCCCAATTGCTCGATACAGAGAATATACCATCCTCGAACGCGGGGAGGCAGGGGTTTGCAAAGTTTGGAATACCAACACCATCAACAAACTTGGAAATTATTTATTATTGGAATTATTGGAAATGGCAATAAGGATATTGAGAAGTAAAGACCTGCTTCTAAAAATGGTAGCTCATCATGAAATCAGGAATCAAGGAGTGTTCCTATTCAAAGCTGGACGGAGAGCCTTGGAAAAGCTCAATATGACCGGCATATCAATTGAGCCTGAGAAAGCGGGAACACCGATCACGTCAGCCGAACAAAGAAGACAGGGTAGGCAAATAAGACAGGCACAACTGAAGACACTACTAGAAGATCATATGAGTAAAAATCTACACTCCATATATTACAGGAATTTGGAAGAATAGGGCCTGTCGGAAGAATTATCCTTTGCCTTTTTGAAGTCGACTGGGCTTAAGTCGGAAACGGAGGGATTTCTTATGACTTGTCAAGATGGAGTGATATATACAAGATGGTATAAAAAGAACATAATGAAAGTGGACACCCCAACAACTTGCAGGGCATGCCATAGTCAGCAGGAAACTCTTATGCACATCCTGTCCGCTTGCAGAGTTCATGCTCCATCAGGGTATATAGAAAGATATAATGCGGCGCTCCGAATTCTCTACTTCCATCTGAGAGAAGTTTATGGTACTGATAAAGAACCAGTGCTACCATATGTTCCACTAGAAATTGAAGCGGTTGTTGAGAACGATAGAGCTCGCATACACTGGAACTATTATATGCTTTTCCAACAACTCGGCAGATCCACGCAATAAAGCCAGATATAGTCCTACTGGAAAAAGAACTCAGAGAATTGTTTGTTGTAGAGTTTTCGTCCACTGCCGAAAATAATGTGGTGATGAAAGAAGAACAGAAAAGGGAAAAATACAGAGATCTTATGTTTGTGATGAGGACACTTTACCCAGGGCATAAAGTTAGGATGGTCGTATTATTCATAGGTTGTCTAGGCGGTATGAGAGCTAACTATGTGACAGAATTGAAGATTATTCCGGCATGCAGATCTCTGGCCGATATATTGACGCGCAGAATGCAGAAAGCAGTGTTGCTCGGGTCACTTCGAGTCATCAGGTCCCATGAACTATAGAGGCCACTTGCAGCTCATCACTTTTGTTAAGGGACGCTGTAAGGGCAGGATGAAGAACTACTCCAAGGAATGTGTGAGAGGTTTTTTAGTGAGTAACCAGCAACATCTGGAGACTCACACATCCCTGAGAATGCGTGCGGGATACTCTCAGGGTTGTCTATAAAAGATTTTTCCTCTCACACGGACGTTATAAAAAATAATAATAATAATAATAATAATAATAATAATTTGTCTGCTTGCAGCATCCATGCTCCATCAGGGTATATAGAAAGACATAATGAGGCGCTCCGAATTCTCTACTACCATCTTAGAGAACTTTATGGTATAGACAAAGAACCAGTGCTACCATATGTTCCACTAGAAATTGAAGCGGTTGTTGATAACGATAGAGCTCGCATTTCCTGGAACTATGCTTTTCCAACAACTCGGCATATCCACGCAATAAAGCCAGATATCGTCCTACTGGACAAAGAGCTCAGAGAATTGTTTATTGTCAAGTTTTCGTCCCCTGTCGAAAATAATGTGGTGATGAAAGAAGAACAGAAAAGGGAAAAATAAAGAGATTTTATGTTCGAGCTGAGGACACTATACACAGGAGGGCATACAGTTAGGATGGTCGTACTAATCATAGGTTGTTTAGGCAGAATGAGAGCTAACTATGTGACAAAATTGAAACGTAACATTTCACTTTGAGTCAACGCTCGATTTTAATCCTCATAAAATTTTCATACCTCTGGCTAAATTTAGAAATCGTTTCTTGAAGAGTAAACTCCAAAAATTATGAAAATCATATAACTGACAGTCATAATCCTTGTGGACCATTTCAGAGCATATTTGATTTTTGGAGATTTTATCAAAATTCTTAGCCTATGATGAAAACGAATGTATATGATTAACGGCCACAAATACAAGCATATTCAAAGGCTTGCTCTCATTGCTATGAATATAAAATAAAATCGACTGGCTCCATGGTAAAGTCCTAATATTATCGTCACTATTTAAATATACGATCATATCACGTACAAGTTACCCATTTCTGCTCAGCCAAATTGAGAGTTGGATTTAAGACAAGTTATATTATATATATATATATACAGTGCTTTCATGATGAAAGGAACAAATTCATTAAAAAATTAGGTTTCTATTTCATGTTAAAATCCTCGGACAGGTCGATTAGTATTTTTATTTGGGCAATTTTCGCAATAAAAATTTTGTATACAGGGTGTCTCATTCAAGAGCTATGGCTTTGTCATTAGTTTTTTTAAAGGTAATACCCTGTATATTATTTCGCTTTACAATTCTACGATAAATTCTTATCACTTTTTGTGAACATACCATATGCTTCAACTTGATGGATTCCCAGATTATAACGGAGATAGTGGAGCACCTGGAGATTTAAAATGTGGATTAAAAGTACAAAAAAAAATTTAGGTAAACATTGTCATTAAATCTGAAGAATGAAATTTCACATGTACCATCTGAATTCATTCACTGGTGCTGTATAGTCCGCAGTTTTCACGTTTTTAACGCTCCAGGCACTACACTACTTCATTGTTTAAGAAAATGCAATTACTTGAGAGAGAACGTATTGAAGTACTTATGATGATTGGTTTTGGAGATAGGGTGCGTTCACAAGAAGAAGTCTGCAATCTATTCAATGAAAATCATCCTGATCGTCCGCCAATTACTAGATCGACAGTCAGCAAAATTGAATCAAAATTCAGGAGATACGGCCACGTTAGAGATTTACCTAAAGGAAGACCACCGAGAGTATCTGAAGAAACAGTGCTGAACGTTCTACTAGAAACCCAAGATAACCCTCATACATCCATTACTACAATTTTCCAATAATTTCAATTTATCAGTAGGGTCCGTGCATAAAATACTTAAGGTAAATAAGTATCATCCCTATAAAATTAAGCTGGTACATGAATTATTAGAAGACGATTTTGACCGCAGAGTACAGTTTTGTGAGCAGATTCTTGAAATTCATAATCAACATCTAAATTTCATTACAAACATAATTTTTTCTGATGAAGCCACCTTTACTTTAAATGGCCACGTCAACAGACAAAACTGTAGGTATTGGGCGACCGAGAATCCTCATTGGATGCAAGAATGCCACACACAGCGGCCTCAAAAAATTAATACATGGGCAGCGATTGTTCGAAATCGTATGGTTGGTCCCTATTTTTTTGAAGGAACACTAAACGGAGAGGACTACTTGAACTTTCTCCAGTTCGAACTCATTCCGGCTTTAGCTGTTTTGTTTCCTAACCCACAAGATCCTGACATACCTAATAACGAGATATGGTTTCAACAAGATGGGGCACCTCCTCACTATTCAATCGCTGTTCGACAATTTCTTGATGCAACTTTTCCCAACAGATGGATAGGACGGAGAGGTCCGATTGAGTGGCCGCCAAGATCACCGGACATAACCCCATTGGATTTTTTTCTTATGGGGTTATTTGAAGTCTAAAGTTTATTTGAATAGACCAAATAATATTGATGATCTAAAAGAGAGAATCAGGCAGGAAATAAGACTTATCAGTCCAGAAGTAATTGAAAATGTGCAACGGGAAACATTGAATCGACTTCAAAAATGTCTCGAAGTAAACGGACAACAGATTGAACATATGTAAAAATTAAATTAGTAATTACATTTGTGTGTTTTCATATCGTACCTCTCATTACCCACTATCTCCGTTTCTGGCAATCCATCGAGTTGAGGCATATGGTATGTTCACAAAAAGTGATAAGAATTTATCGTAGAATTGTAAAGTGAAATAATATACAGGGTATTACCTTTAAAAAAACTAATGACAAAGCCATAGCTCTTGAATGAGACACCCTGTATACAAAATTTTTATTGCGAAAAATGCCCAAATAAAAATACTAATCGACCTGTCCGAGGATTTTAACATGAAATAGAATTTCATGTTATAATTTTTTAATGAATTTGTTCCTTTCATCATGAAAGCACTGTATATATATATATATATATATATATATATATATATATATATATATATATATATATATAAATATGAGAAAACTCAAAAGTACTGTTTCGAAATCATATTCTTACAATTTGATAAACTGATATCACTAGCAATTTGATTGTAATTTAAAATAAAACATTAAAAGTAAGTAAAAATAAGTATAAACACTTCGCTATGAATATACTTACATATAAAAAACTACAAAAACCCAATATTGAAGGTGTAACCATTTGCGTTGAAATTAAGGTGTTCCATAATTCAAGCAAGAAGTAATTTTGAATTTTTTATTGATTCATAAATTGCACAGTATAGAGTATAGGGTTATGTATGGAATAGAATATTGAGTAGGCCGTTTTGCATAAATATGGATAACCAGCGTTCAATTTGTTTCTTCAAGAAATGGGTGGTCACCAGCTTGTTAGCATTAACCATGGCCTTAAAAAACACTAAAGAACTAATCCAACAGCGGCTACTACAAGATACTCGCCAAAAAATCTATATAAACCAATATATATGTATATATATATATATATATATATATATATATATATATATATATATATATATATATATATATAATTATTTATTTGACTTGTTGTTGCCTGTGAACTATTTTTAACTTTTTGATAATTATTAGCAATAACAGGCTTGGTGAATCTCAAAAACGCGGATTTTATTGAAAAGTTAACGTTTCGTCACGACATTCCTGGCTTTTTCGAAACTTTTTAATAAAATCGAGTTTTGTGAGATTCACGAAGCCTGTTATTGCTGATAATTATCAAAAAGTATATATATATATATATATATATATATATATATATATATATATATATATATATATATATATATATATATATATATATATATATGTATATATATATATATATATATATATATATATATATATATATATATATATATATATATATATATATATATATATATATATATATATATATGGCTCAACCCTATAACTTTTTTTGACTAGTAAGTATAAACTCAGTCAAAATTTGTCATACTCAATTTTGGGGGTGGATGGTGGGAAAGTGAAAATTGCTCAAACGAGTGGTGAGAAATGTGGAAATTACTCTATAGATTACATTTATGTAAGGAAAAGTAACTTTCAGCAGTTTATTCTTCTTTCTTCAATCAACTCCTTTCTTATGTATAGCTTTTGAGGTTCCTCCCACCTCAACAGCCTATACAGATTGAGTTAAAGGGTGAAAATTAGCGAAAAATCAAAATGGTTTTCAACTATTCTACCCGAGACCATTATTTCACTGTTGAGATTTCATGCTTGTTCAAGGTTTATGAAGTTTTGCTTGCTTTCACAGCCTTCAAAAAAGACTCATTGGCTATGAATTTATATTTGAAAAATAATAAGAATGAGCGGAAAATACGACCTTACTCACGAATCTCTGCTACTCACGCCTTTCTTATAGATAAAATAATGATGACACACACAATGATGGTTGAAAATTTTGGGAAAATTCAAGACATCTGTAGCACATTAAATAACATGTTAGTCTATTTGCTATTAATAATTTGATTCCATAATATAATTTTAACTGCTAATTAGACCATAATAAATATCTCCATGTCATAAAACGGCATGTATCAAGTATCAAGAAATTTTCCATCTGTTAAATTTGCCACACATTAAACGGAGTGTAACTTGCATACTGCAGTTATGATATTTTTATGCGGCATGCAAAATAGCAATAAATAACATTCATGTTCACTATGTAGCAACTCTCGCGAGAGAAATTCATAAAAATATAATTTTCATAGAGTTCAGCTCCCAGTCGAGTTGCATGTTGTTGCAGAAAATGGAATTGCATGAAATCAGATGCGTTCGTAAAAAAATGTGCATGCAAATGAAACTTTTCCGAACAAAGAACCTAGTTAACAACTGTAAATGAAATGACCATAAATGCATCAAAGAGTTTTATGATCTAAATCCAATTAAAAATTGGTTTCTATACAATGATTTGAATTTCAATAATTAACGTTGAATATTTTAATTGAAAATAAAATTCAATATCGGAGAGTTGGGTATTACATTCTTTTACTTAGAGGGTTATAGATGCATTCAAATCAAGATTTATAATAATTTAGTAGCATTTTCCCCGAAAATAAATAATAGACTATGCTATAAAAAACTCTATACATCGCTATACAGCTTGTAGGCATAATACGTTCATATGCAGTTTTCATGAATAGTAAGCCAAATGAGCCCCCCCTTACGTAGGCACATGTAATTGGGCAACACCCTGTGTAGATAATTTTTCATTTGTTGATAAAAATTTTTCTCCACATGTAAAAGCCTCTTATCTCTATTAAATCAAGAAGAATATGCTGCAGGCTAAATATTCTTGAAAAAAAACAGATGTTTTATTATATACATATATATATATATATATATATATATATATATATATATATATATATATATATATATATATATATATATATATATATATATATATATATATATATATATATTCAGGGGCGGCTAAGGAGGCTAAGCCGCCTCCTCAATATTCTGTATATCACTACTATACTATATTAAATAGTCAGCATTCAGCATATTCATATTAATCAAAATCATATTATTTTATGCACCTACCTTCCTTTCAACCAACATTATATAATATAATCTATTAAATATGATAGAAGGTATTTACAATTACTACTTACTGCATTTCATTCATTTCAAGATTTCATTTCAACAGTGGCAACGCTGCAGAGGCTGAAAAAGGTATATTTTCAACGTTCATTATGCCTGCCACAGAAAAGCAAACAACGGTGCGAATACTGCGAATGAATACTTTTTTGCAATAGAAAAGGAAACACATGTAAATGGCAACACCGATTGAACCTAGCTGCTCGGTTCAAAGCATACGATATTCGACCTTATTTATTCGATTACAGTGCACGTAGCAAGCACGTGAAGACTGAAGCCTGATTAATCGGGATAAGTTTGTTTTGAATTTTATGCTGGTGGGTTGATTTTTAATTTATTTTGCTCGCGTATTGTTTTTAAAACGAGTTCGGTTACTGAAGTTAATTTTAAAAATGTCAACGCTGACTTAGTGGAATATTTGTTATCCCATAACTTTAGTGTACTAAGTTAAGACGATAAAGTTTCAATAAAAACATTGCGACTTACCCCGGAATTAAACAATTTGGTGCAGCGTAACAAACAGAATCGCGGTTTTAATATCAGAAATTATGAGAGACATCCTTGGCTAATCGGATCACAGGTAAAAACTAGGTTGGCAGTGTTTACTTTTTACTAGGGAAAATGTTTCTGTTTGGGGCCGCTTAGGATTTGACGATTTAAAAAACTTATCACGTTCTCTGGAAAGGCACCAAAACTCCCAGGAACATAATTAATGTTATTAATACTTGCTGGGCAACAATCGATTAATTCCTCGAATAGGTAACAAGTTCGTTAAGTAGGTAGGTAGGTACCTATTTTGTGAGGGACAAAAAATTTGAGGAATAGATGAATTGATTAATTGGCTGAGAAGAGTTTTTGTGAATATTGTAAATAGGAGTTGTAGGTCTCAAGGTAGACACTGGAAAGTGAAAACAATTTTTTTCCCAAAGAAATTAATATTTTAGGGTGCTTGTTTTACTGCGATTTTCTTTAAATTATAAGGCGGTTGACCTTGAAATCCTAAAAATTTTCGTCTGTGGTGTATTTTTTAACACCTCTTGTAGCCTCCTTAAACAAACACCTCACGAGCCGCCACTGATATATATCATATAATATATATATATATATATATATATATATATATATATATATATATATATATATATATATATATATACGTAGCTTGAAAGACATTTGCAACATTTTGAAAAATGTTTTTTTACATAATGTTAAATAATACTAAAAGTTTGCATATGAATTTTTTTATTACCAGATCACAGAAATGCGTGAGTGTTAAAAAAAATCCTTCGAGTATTAGTCAGATATAAAACGATCAGAATAATCAGTTTTGAAACATGAAAAATAAAAACCCTCTTCAGAATAAAAATATCAATAATTAACTCCAGTGGTACTCAGATATATTTCTAAAATAAATAAAATGCGTGAAAAAGTACCTTTGATAAAATGCCATTATAGCATCCTTAGGACTTGGTTGTCTTCTTCTTACATTCCATGAAATTTTATTATGCTGTATGTCTCAACCTGTCCATTAAATAGGTAAATTATTATGCTTTGTTTGACAGCATCTGAAACGTTAGAGAGCCCCTAAATGTCCCTTCCAATTTAATGTCCTTTCACTAAAATTATTAGCTCGAGCCCTTGAAATATGCCTACCTACCAAATTTCCAAACAGGTAACGATCAGGTTTATTCTTATTTGAAAGTATTTGGGCATATTGCACGTGATTCAGAAAAATTATATCTCAATTGAAACTTTGTTTTACTAGCATTCAGTTGTTATTGAAAATTAGTAGAATTCAAGATTTGTCAAATTCGTAAAAAAAATTTAAAATCATATATATCTAGATATATACATATAAATATATATATATATATATATATATATATATATATATGTTTATATATATTTATATATATATATATACTATATATATATATATATATATATATATATATATATATA
This sequence comes from Cynegetis impunctata, assembly GCA_030704885.1. Classification (NCBI taxonomy): domain Eukaryota; kingdom Metazoa; phylum Arthropoda; class Insecta; order Coleoptera; family Coccinellidae; genus Cynegetis; species Cynegetis impunctata. The sequence continues at coordinate 278,236 of JARQZK010004424.1, forward strand.
TATATATATATATATATATATATATATATATATATATATATATATATATATATATATATATATATATATATATATATATATATATATATACTTATAATCTTTTGATAATTATTAGCAATAACAGGCTTGTTGGCTCTCAAAAAACTCGATTTTATTAAAAAGTTGACGTTTCGCCACGACATTCGTGGCTTTATCAAAACTTTTGAAAAAATTGAAATTTCTTTGACATTCATTGATTTTAAAAAATTTGAATAGAAAAAGACTACTATGTTTCACTAAAATTTTTCGGCTGTAGCCGTTCTTTGTTATTTATTACGTGCTATTCAGTCCAATAATAACATTCAAATCTGTTATTATTAGATGGTAAGGGAAACCACAGAAACCTTTACCCACGTAATGTTCGAAATAGGTTCAAATTATTTTGATTTTGAAAAGTCAATGAATAGGGTACTATTTATCTTGTTTTCAAAAATTTCTCATTGCGGCTGTGGCCGTCTTCAGTTATTAATTACGTGCTATTTAGTCCAATATCAACAGACAGGTCTGTTGATATTAGATGGGAAGGGAACCACAGAAACCTTCACCCACGTAATGTACAAAATAGGTTTAAAATATTTGATTGTTGTCTTTAAAATGACATTACTTGTAATTTTGGAGATCACATGTTCTAGACTATACTTTCTTTTTAGAAAAATTGAAAATTCTAGATGTTTAGATTTTGTCTAAGAAGATGAGTTGTTATGGTTAGAGTTTGTTAGATTCAGCAAGCCTGTTATTGCTAATAATTATCAAAAGATTAGAAATATTTCACAGGTAACAACAATTCGAATGAATAATTATATACTTATATATGTATATATATAATTATATACTTATATATATATATATATATATATATATATATGCATATATTGTTATACAGGGTGTCCCATGAAGATTAAGACAGGGAATATCTCGTAACCCGAGAGTAGCAGAAAATTGTAATTTAGGGGTTGTAAATTAAGGCAATTGGTGCAGCTGTTCCTGATATTATGTTATCCAATGAGCTTTTTGTTGTCGGTCACGTGACATCAGATTCAAAATTATCAATGGAACAACCTGTATATTTTGCGATTTCTGTGTTCCTTTCAAGAAAACGATTCTGACAAACTATCACACTTGTGGTTTAAAACGATTAGTTTAAGAACTACAGGTACTTCACTACCCTTTGTGTCATGACGATAACGACAAACGGCAGAAAAGAGTAATTGACAAATTATTTAAGTTTAGGCTCACCCTGTATACATATTTTGTCTGGTTTTACTCACAAAAAGTATGGAATACCGAAATATGTATACAGGATGAGCCTAAACTTAAATAATTTGGCAACTACTCTTTCCTGTCGTTTGTCATAATCGTCGTGGGGCAAAGGAGAGTGAAATACCTTATTGCTTGAATTAATCGTTTTAGACCACAAGTATGATAGTTTATTGGAATCGTTTTTTCGGAAGGAACATAGAAATGCCAAAATATACAGGTTGTTCCATTAAAAATTTTAAATCTGATGTCACGTGACCGACAACAAAAAGCTCATTGGGTAACATAATATCAAAAACAGCTGCACCAATTGCCTTAATTTACAACCCCTAAATTACAATTTTCTGCTACTCTCGGGTTACAATATATTCCCTGTCTTAATCTTCGTGGGAGACCCTGTATATACTCATTATCATCACATTGCTCAACTCCGCATTAGACGTTCTTTGGAGAACAGATAACCCACAACTTGAATGCCATCAAATTTGCACCAAAAAATCGTCAGCCACATTTTGTCCCCAGAATTAGAAAATACACTTTATACTGTAGAACTTAATTTATATCAGGTGATACAAAATCGAAATTAACGGACAATTTCTTGTTAATTTCAATAAAATATAATATCCTGAGCGAAATAAAATTTCCGAATAGTAAGAAAGTAAACCCAAAATTCAATAGGCAGATTAAATGTTATTATCTAATTGATTACTCAAGTGTTAACTACAAATTCTCAATAGGAATTTTACATAGACGACATGTAACTAACGCATTTTCAATAATGATAAAAGCAATATATCAATATCAGTTATTTTTTAATAATTAATTTATTAATTCATCGAAACTTTTGAAAGAACAAAATTAATCTAACATGCGTTATATTTCGAAAATTTCAATTCTAACCATAAGTGAATATTAATAATATACTATCAATAATGATACATTACCAAAAATTCTTCTCATAGTTTGACAAAGAACAATTAAAGTAAAAATTCACATCAATGTTTTTAATATTATTAGAAAAGCACATTTTTTGTTTTAACTATTACTATTATTGAACCTATGGCGCAGCGTTTTACCACACAGTGGCTTCATAAGATTGAACTGATTTTCATCGAATAAATGATTAGGTTTTTTAGAATCTCTCTTGTTGTTTTCGAAAGTATTCTATTTGGCCTACAACATCAAAACATCGAAAAAAAAGTCAAAGAACATAAGTGCAGTGCTGAAACCATTAAAAAATATTCTAATTATTCCAATGATTAATTGATGAGAATCATACATTCAATATGGATTTGAATAGTGTACATAGAGAGAGAAGAGTGTTGAAACTCAACTCTTAGAAAGTCCTAGAAGTAACAGAGAACACATAAGAATTCTGATCTTAATTTATTCTCCCATGCAGAACATATTCAATATTAAATATTGTAAGAGATAATGAATTAACGTAAGAATTCTTATGATCTCTGTTACTTCTAGGACTTTCTAAGAGTTGAGTTTCAATACTCTACTCCCTCTATTTACACTATTCAAATCCGTATTGAACGTATGGTACATAAATACATAAATTACATGAAATTTTCATGTAATTTGTTCTTTCAAAGACTTACCAACTGATTATTTAATTTCTTATTGTTTTCGTTCTTTAAATCTATATAAACTGTGATATCAAGATTTTTGATTTCAGTTCTATCTGATGAAGCTACCGTGCGGTGAAACGCTGCGTCATATAGATTCTAATACAATAATAATTATCCTTTTTGCATTTGAAAATACCTTTTCAAATAATAAAATTTTATTTTCATTACTAACAGTAAGTTCTTATAGGCGAGTCAGTTGTGATAATCCAATGATAATAATTCCATAAGTTTTCAAACTTTAATGTAGGGCCGAGAAAGAGATAAAAACAAACTATGAAATTTTGCAACGTTTTCCAAAGTCCGGAACATTGTTAAATTTGCAGAACATTTAATTTTGTCTTATAATTGTGAAAAAACTTCCAAAAGTTTTGCAAACTTGGAGTAGGTAGTATTAAATATATTATTTCATATCACTGATCAAATTTGCAACCAATTTAAGGGTACGGAGCATTTTTTATTCAAAATTAACACTTTTCTTTGATAAACTGACCAAAAAAATTCCAAAAGTTCTGCAGACTTGACATATAGGGTGACTGCACCAGTAATCGCCACTTTAAGACAATTTTTTTGCTTTTTTACATATTATCAGATATATTACGCGAAATAACGAATTTCGTAGTTTTGAGCTAATGAAATGTCCCTTCCTTAATATCGTAACAACGTTAACTTATTGATTTTCAATATAATTTTTCGGAAAATTAGGAATTTTTCAAAGGTCCATCTGAACCCAGTAATTGCCACTGAAATTCTGAAATTTTCTAATAATTGCCATGTTTCATTCTATTAATTGCCACTGTGCAGAATAGCCCCTCAGCTTGGAATATGAACATGTAAAAGGGTGAAAATATTTCGAAACGAGTTCGAATACCAACTACCAAGATATGAAAAATATCACAAATGAAAAATAAAAAAAAAATTGTAAATAATTTTATTTTAAAAATAAATATTATTTTCTTTGGTATCAAAGCATAAAATCTCTATTACATTATAAACAAAATATAAAAAATATGTCAAAATCTAAAAAACCATAAACATTTGAATATAAAACAGGAAAAACTGAATATTGAATTGGTGAAGAGCAATTAAACGATATTATATCCATCAAAGACTATCCCAAAATCCATCTGTTCTCGCCTGTCCAAAGTAGGTTCAGGTAAAACTTTCATTATATCATCTTTTAATACATTATCACTATCCTCATTTTCAGGCCAAACAAATTTTCCACCAAGGAACTTAGTAAATTTCACAAAATAATCATACACATTCAAGTCTATAATTTGTCCAATGAAATGCTTCACCGATTTTTTTGTCGAATATTTAACAAGGACCCATTTTCCCAGTCTTGGAAGGTCCATGTCAACATCTTGTCATTATTCTCTATGTTCTTCTCCAAATGGCTATCGTTATCACTATCTTCATAAGGTATAATTTCATCTTTCTCAGATTCCTCCGGGCTTGAACTCAGTTCGAACAGTTTTCGTTTGTTGGTTTTTCCTTCTTTCTTCGTTTTCATTTCTTCCACCTTCTTAAGTTTTTTTAACTCTCTCTCCTGCTTTCTATTTTCCTTCTCTTTTTCTTTCCTCAACTTCTCGTTTTCTTTTTTGAGAAAATAATTTTTCCACTCTTTTAAAGTTGCAACCGATGGATAATTTTTCGCGATGTCAATTCATAAATAATTTGAACCACTTTTTTCCAGGCTTATCATCATTTTTAATGACAATTTTCTTCACTGTATTCAAAATATCCTCTTCAACAAGAGGAACCCCCATTCTAGATATATCAATAATCCATCTCACTAAGCGTTGTGCTTCATTTTCCGTCAATATAAATTTAGGGCCCATTTTTCTATTCTCTGGTGTCTTCCCACAGACTTTGTTTCCCAAAGTTCTTCGTGGTACATTATATTTCTCCGAAGCCGCTTTTATGGAACTACCATGTCTCACCTCAGCGATAGCTTTTACCATAGACTCTTCAGAATAACGAAAAAATATTTTTTGCCCCTTTTATTCTGTCATATTCGATCTTTCTGTAAAAACGATCCAGTAAGTGCCACAGTCATAACCAAAAATTGCCACCCCATGGCAACTACTGGTTCCGTTTATGCCAGCGAGTTGTAAATTGACTGGTACTTCATATTTATAATATTAGTTCTTTTGAAATCATAACAGTTAAGTTTCTTTAAAATATCCACAGATACCAATAATTGCCATATTGTGGCAATCTTTGGAATCCCAATAAAATGTTGACTAATAATTGCCACCCCATGATATCTTATAAATGCTAATCATATACTGAAGAAAAAGAACAACATATGAAATATGCACCCTTTAATGAAACTCACATCGAATTTTTTTTTCAATGTAACCACTATTTCAAGAAAAAATAATTAAAATGTAATCCACTTACCCTAGTATGATCGCCCAACAGTTATACATAACCTCCATGTGAAATTGGCGCGAAATTATATACCTGACGTTATGCCATCTGTAGGTCAGTGAAAAAATTGCAGGGCTCTATAGAAATGTGTCAATATCAAACCGAGGAAAGGCGGTCTCTACATATTTGTAGGAATTCTTGTTATCAAAGAAGAAATTTGAAAGTGGCAATTACTGGAGAGGTGGCGACTACTGGTGCCATCACCCTACTTCGGAAAAATATACCGAACAGTTGTATAAATTTGCAACCTTTTACGTTGACCGGAACATATTTATTTATAATTTTTTTAATTCGTGGTCATTTTTTCGGGCAAGATCTCGAAACAATTACAAAAGTTTTGAAACTTTTCCAGAACTTAATGCAATTACCAAAAATATGATTTTTGGATTTTTATAGTTTTGCGAATTGCATTAAGTTCCGGACCGCGTACAAGGTTACAATTTTGCAAATGCATCAGAATAGATGTGTTCTAAATTTGCAACCAAGTTTCAAAACTTTTGTAATTATTTCGAGACCATCTTGCTCGAAAAAAATTACCACGAATTAAAAAAATTATAAATAAACATGTTCCGTTCAACGTAAAAAGTTGCAAATTTATACGACTGTTCGGTATATTTTTCGAAAGTATCTATGAAGTTTGCAGAATTTTAGAAATTTTGTTTTGGTCAATTTATCAAAGAAAACTTTAATTTTGAATTTAAAAAATGTTCCGTAGCTTTAAATTGGATGCAAATTTGATACGTGATATGAAATAATATATTTAATACTACTCCAAGTTTGCAGAACTTTTGGAATTTTTTACATAAGCATACACTGAAAAAAATAATCCGTGGTGAATACCGAAAGATAACTATATTATACCAAGCGTTGTGGTCACATAGGCGCCAATCACTACATTTATTAAATATTACCACTACAAAATAGTATGATTCAAACAATAATAAATACTGAAGCTTAAAGCTTCAAGTACTTTTCCTGTTTGGTTATTATTTACCACTACAAACAAGTAACTCCCACTTGTCGATTTGTTCTTATTTATCGGTGCCATGGAATACTACATAACCAAATAAGGGTATTACCTAGCATTTATTTGACAGTGTACACTACTACCTTTCTATTTTTATCTATAAATCTATGGTTATTATTTATCTGCACTGATATAATATTAGAGATTTTTGCAGGTTCATGATAACTTCACTAAATGAGTATTTCATACGTACTTATATGTTGCTTTTCGGAAACATAACCAATTGTAATTAAGTAATAAACGTAAGACAATTTTTACAGACTTGTTTATTGAACTTTAGTAATCAACATACAGGGTGTGTGGAAATTGATTCATTCGATACTCTGAAGTCCCAAAGATTTAGAACTACTATTTCTGAAAAATACAAAAGACTAAGGTTTCTATACAATTCTACACAAACAAGGTGTTGATTTACCAGAAATATCAATATTATGATCTATATAATCAACCGATCGTTTTTTCTTTTACTGTAATTTCCAAAGCAATATTTTTCTTCCTAGTGTTAGAATATTTGTGATCTGTGAATTGTTGCTTTGATTTTCGAAAGACTATTCATCTATATAGGTAGTTTTCTGCAACAAAAGAAGTATGAAATAACTGGTAAAAAAACAGTTCTTTCCATAAACTAATGGAGATAAGTACTTAATAGGTAATAAAAACTACCAAATGATAATATTCTAGCAGGTGACTATATTAGATATTATGGGAATACTTTTGGGAAATTATCGCTTTTCAATAATATGCAGTTAGTCATAAATTTAATATGAAAAAATGTAAGTCATATGGGTATATACTTACATATATCTAGTTGATTAGGATAATCAAATTTCAAAAAATTAGGAGATACCCACTGTGTCAGACAAACCTACATGCGATTATGAATTCTGCCTTCAAGTAGGTACTGAAGCCTTTAGTGCCATTCAAAATTCGCTATGAAACAGAGTATGACTTACCGTTGATTACTGGTATTCAAATATCCAAATTCCATTGAATCAGTAAGCTTTCCATTCTAGGTATCTATTCGTAGTCATTGAACTTCAACTTTGAACAGTGGTGCAAAATTAAAACAATGAGAATGGGTTCACAACTCACGAACAGCAATACAGAAAACAATAATGATAAAAATGGCGACACATCGGAAGCATATCGGAAGCTGGAGCTTCGCGTGATTGTTACTTCGGAATCTTTCGGCTTTTATACTACTTTTTGTAGTGGTAAATCTTACATCACAGGAAGTAATCTCATACGTGCTATCATTTGTAGTGGTAAATAGAACTATTGAATAAGTTATATTAACCCTGAACCTAATACTACTACAGGAAAGATATTAATAGTGTATACTATACTTACTATTAAACAAAAGTGCTCCAGCCTTTGTTTAATGGTGTAGTATTATATCTAAAGCAGTTTTGTCCAATAGTATAGGTAGTATAAAATTTAGAAAGAGGAGAAGTGCGATGAGGTTTTGGTTGACTTCTTCTTTCGTACATAAAATTTTCCATTTCAGCCATTTGAGCTCTTTTAAACACGTTTTTTGGTCCTAGTGACTGATTAAATTACTCCATAATATTTTGAAGCTAATAAAAATTGTCCAGTTAGTAAAAATTTTCTTGCGATGGCTGGACTTCTACATCATGAATCTTGGAGAAAGATTTACGAATCATGAGAATACAGTCTAGTTAACAAGTGCTTTTGTGTTCAATTTTTTTCATCAGTCTCGGAAGAATATGAGCAAATAGCATGTAGATAGTTTTTGAAATATATTAAGTTCCGTTCGGGAAAATTGTAAAAGTGATAAACAATTTACTGAAAGAAGAAGAAAACAGTTTTTTTCAAATATCTCAAAAACTAATAGATATTTTGATATCTAAATAAAGATACAAAAAGAGGAGGAAATTTCCTATAAGAAATTTTTAACTCCCGGAACTGTAGGATAAATATTTATAATTTTCTCAGAGGGATAAAAATACGGCCGAAAACAGGTAATCTGGCTTGCGAAAGTCACGCCCATTTGGGACACTTCAACAATAAACATTTTTTAACTATATTAAATATGGAAATTAAGGAATGAAATTTTTCAGGTTGTTACTGGATAGATGAATGAACAATAATCCAGCGACAACAAATTTTTATCGCTATTTTTCGCGCATTAGTTATGCAATAGTTTTTTGCTGTTTGAACAAGTACATTGCAAGTGTGTTAACTGTTAAACTATAAATCTGATATTTTTTTCCTTTCTTGGAGCTAGTTTCGAAAGACCTGGAAATAGATCCCCGTTAAAAAATTCGGTTTTTTAGTTTTTTACTTACAATTTACCTATTTAGTTGCAAAATTGAACACTCTAATCATAACTTTTTTTTCCTGATTCTCTTATAAACATCGCATTTATTTATAACAATTTTTTAAACAATAGGAGATGAACTTCGGAAACAACCATTTACATGTAGCTTCCGATAATAAAAAACGGACCATTAAATTCATAAAAAAAATTTCAATTTGATTTTGCGAAACTACGTAAATCGTTAATAAAAAACTGAAAAATTGAAATTTTTCATTTTTTCAACAGGGATTTACTTTAATAGCTCCAAGAATGAAAAAATCTCAGATCTATACTTGAACAGTTATCACAATTTTCATGTTCAAGCATCAAAAAATTGTTAATTAACTATTGCATAACTAAAAGAAAAATTTCTATTATCGCCGGGTTATTGTTCATTCACCGATTCAGTAACATATTTTATATGATTAAATGATGTTTATTGTTGAAGTGTCCTAAATGGGCGTGACTTGCCCAAGTTTCCCCTTTTCAGCTGTATTTTTACCACTCTGAGAAAATTATGAATATTGACTCTACAGTTTCTTTTGGGAAATTTCTTCTTCTTTTTGAATCTTTCTTCAGATTTCAAAAATCTCAATTATTTTTTGACATATTGGCAGAAAAACAATCCCCTTTTTTCAGTAGAGATATTGTTTATAACTTTCACAATTTTCGCTTGCGAATTTTTAATTTTCTCAAAAAACATCTACCTGCTACAAATCGAATAACACTTTGCTTTTATTCTTCCGAAACTGCTGAAAAAAGTTGAACAAAAAAGCATTTGTTGACTAGACTATTTTTTTTAAACTCGAGGGACCTACAGTTTAACGCCGGTTCCGAACGGCCAATGGGCTTTTAAGCTATGTACATTACTCAACAATTTTTAATCATATATAACCACTAAATTCCGGACATACACTACACTCAAGAGCAAGGTGGGACTCGAACCCACAATCCTCTGTTTACAAGCGATACACCTCACCGCTGGGCTACCAATGCCTCCTTGACTAGACTAAGTATATTAAAAAGATTTTCGGTGTTTTTCAAGCATGATTTATACGAAGTTGACAAAGCAGCTGATAAATTCATCAAAACTGTCAAGTTTTATCAATTTTACTGCAACACCTGCTGTTCTCGCTGAAAAAATTTTTTTGCTTATTTTGCTTATTTTGTACTACATGAAAGTTTATTTTTATCAACAAATAAAACTTTAGACGAAAAACTTAATAAATTTTACACAAAGTCATACCCCCCCCAATCGCAAAAAGCTATCTACGCCACTGTTAATAATTACCTGTTATTGAACATTTCAACTGATGAAGTAGTCAATAATAATTAAAGCTATCATCATTCGGAAGTGGTATGCAATAGATTTGTCGTGATATTGAGCACTCATTAAAGTAGTATCACTGACATGTTAATCGTTCAATGAAACTAAATCGACATAACCATTCATTTAGTAAACAGAAAATATTTTATATTTCTCAGTGTAAGGCAGAATTCAATATTACTGCAATTTATACAATGTTCCTGTATTCGGAAAAGGTTGCAAAATGAGACTTGTTCCTTTCTCTATGTAGCATTCACTTGAGCAATATTTAGAAACTTTTGGAATTATTGTTAAATTTTCGATTTTCAATGTCTAAACTGTCTGGCCTATTATTACTTCTTGGTGAACAGTTGTTGAATTGGTCCTGCGTTCACCATGTCAAAAATTAGGGAACACAAAACTTGCATTTTAATTCACCCACGAGACCTTAATTGAATTTCTCACTGTTTTAATGTGTACTATCCCTATCCCTCTCTTTTACAGGGGTGTGAATATCGAACACAGTGAAACAAGTCGACAACAAACACGCATCGAGATCGTGGAGTAGTAGATAACGCGTTTTATTCATAATTAAGATTGTATCTGTGGTTCTATCACGGAACTGAATGCAACCAAATGACTGAACTGCTTAACGAATTCTCAATATGGCGTTTTGGTAAACCGAAACAGGAGACAAAGTCGAATTAACTCGAGTACATAATTTCTGAATTTGTACCGGTTTATCTGCGTACAATAATCTCCTATCAAGATTGGGATCTTGGGAATTTTGGAAATAGGAGGTAATCGGTGAAAGGTTTCCAGGCGAGATTGTCAATGTAATAAGGTCACATCTCATAAAACATTAAACAATGGATTATTTTCTACTGATCGACTGTTATTCTTTACTGTACTTCCATGTTCAATTAAGACTTCTGAATATAACTCTACCGTGAGTTGAATATCTCAATTGAATGAAGAAGAAAATGCGTGAAAGAAAAGCACCCTCACTAAGGTTGTATTTTTCGCGCGAAGTGCATCGCGTCGAGAAGTGATTCGAACGGAATAAATTATAGTTTGGAAATTCAAGATTTAATAGAAAACTGAAATAAAAATAATAGAACCCCCCCCCCCACCCCCCCCCCCCCCCACCCCCCCCCCCCCCCACCCCCCCCCCCCCCCACCCCCCCCCCCCCCCACCCCCCCCCCCCCCCACCCCCCCATACAAAAATTCAAGCGATTCAGAAAACATCAACGCAGCGTTCATCCGGAGTGTGCATTCAAAAACGTGGGTATTTTTACATCCACATTAACGTAATTGGTTGCACTTCTTGGATGCACGTTGATGTGTTAAGACATCTACGTCCATATGTAGGAGCCTTAATAGCGAATGAAGTGGACTAGGCTCTAGCCAAACACCACAGAACATAGCAGCAGAAAAACGCAATAAAATAAGATGAAGAAGACGTAAGGAAGAATATTCCGGACCTTATCGAAATTAAAAGGATCACGTTCATTTTTTTGACTGTCACGTCACAACTATGGTCAACAGAATATTAACAAGCGAAGTGCTAAACTGATCAAATTACTATTGAACGTACGATATTATTTCCACCCAGGCCACGCCGTTTCATCACTAGTTAGTTCTAAAGTGGGTATACCTGTGCACAGATATATTCAAGATATTGCTAAGAAACTCTAATGTATCGTAGTTGTCTTTATTGATGCCTACTAGTAAGATGTTGTTTTGAGGTTAAAAGTAGTGTAAATCAATTAAATGAATTACTGTTTGCTGATAATATTATTGTACGTTCCCTGAGTAATTCACGAAAAATTTTCAACTTTGTAACGGGAGTGACAGTATGATATCGGTGGAGTAACCTTAATGAAAATTAATGAAATCTTCAAGTAGGTATATTTCTAGGAGTCCATCCCTGTTGGTGTACCTGTGTGCATCCTACACACCCACTTGTATAAAATAAATTGTCAACCTGGCTGCAGTTCTAGGAAGCAGGCCGTGTCTGCTGTGATCCCCAGATAAACCCCATTAAGTACAACTAGAGACAATACTATTTCAATGTGTCAGCGGCCACTCCGTATGCATGCCACTACGCACATATTTATCTACTCCGTGCCCTTATTGGTGAACTATGTCATTGGATTTTTTGTATCGCTCTATGTAGGTATCGCAGGAAGAGGTATATCGTTTCATTCCACGAAAACAAAGATTAAATGTGTTAAAAAACTATTATATATGGTCCAAATATATCTCCTTTTTAAGATATGTCTATTAAAAAGTGAACAAATCGTTGGAAAAAAAAGTTTTCTGAAGATAATAATTCTCTGAAAAAAATCTGAAATATAAATATCCCTTTTCAATTTGGGAAATTTCTTAAATCTGTTAAAAGTGAATATGTAATAAGTAAAATATATTTGAATATAAATTTTTCAGAAGCAAATTTTTTGTGGACATAATGGGTATATTTCTTCTAATGAACGTCAATGTCTATGAACTAGTCAGGGTACTTAAAAACCCATATAAAACATTATTATTATTCTGGTATATTCAAAATCAATAGCGACAAACTCAACTGCTGTTGCAGTGTTCAGTATATACAAATTGTTCTTAATTCAATGGTTTCTAGGTTTCCTGAAGAAGATAATAAAAACTTATTGAAAGCTCGATGAAAAATATGTTTATAACAAATGAAAAATAGTTTATAGTTTCACTTTCCCAGTGCTGCTATCCCAATTAAATTAACTCTTACCAGCAAATAACCTTACTATGTAATATAAGTTATATATGTATATATATATATATATATATATATATATATATATATATATATATATATATATATATATATATATATATATATAGGTATAGAGAGAGAGAGGCAATTATTCTTTAAATAAAAATTAAATTTAATAGTTAAATTTCATAAAAAATTTAACTGAGTGAATTCTGGCAGATCACTCAGTGAAACATCACAAAAAATAAACTTCAAAATAAAATGAAACTTGGCTTGAGTTTAACTCTGTTAAAATAATAATTCAGTTAGTGTTGATAATGAGTTCTGTTAAATACAGTACCTAATTCTTTTAATATAGTGAAATAAAAACTAAGTGTTATTTTATTTTGAAGTTTAAACTTTATTTTAAAGTCATAACTTGTATAAATATATTTATATATATATATATATATATATATATATAAAAATATATAAATATATATATATATATATATATATATATATATATATATATATATATATATATATATATATATATATATATATATATACACATTTCAAGTTTGATAGAATATAAATATGAAGTAAAAATATACAATTCGATAAGCACATTACAGACAAGGCAAGAATTGATGTGAAGTTGAATATTAAAAAAGACTAGAATGGCCAATTTTGGATAAAATAATAACCGTTCTTCTCTTTTGTTTACATACATAACATAACTAACAATAACTTCATAAAAGAGCTGTTAGACCGAGTCTTTAAGTAACAATATAAATTTATCATTATGGAACTTGATTTTGCATGATGCAATCAATTCAACGTCCTCGTCTTTATAACTCCGAATCGAATGTAGGAGATAAAGGTTAACACCTTCCTCAAATTCGAGATAACAAATCGGGCTACTTCAACTCGAAAACGTGTTTTGACCAGGTGATTTTCACTATCGAAATTGTTTGAATAAACATTGAATACCGACATTAACGAAGGATGTAAAACAGCTATCTTATCAACAGAGCAATGATGATGGCATTGAGGAATCCAAAACACATCTTCGAACCGCAGACAGAGAAAGAGATAGCAGGAAAAAAGCTAACTCGAATCTGTCACGATGTCTCCTGTCCTGTCAGACAATCCTGTCTAAAACAAAAAAAATGCAACGCCTACCTCGGACCACAGCTACCTGAGTGTTGCGTCAGAGCCCTCTATAAATAACCACGACAGAAACCCTTGTTAACTTGGATCTTTTCAACATCAGATTACAGTTGCACTTCAACTGCTGTTGCGTTTCGTCAATCCCAAAGTTGTTGCTTTCTTATTATGAATAGAAAGTCACCCTTAAATAAGGGGAAATTCCTGTGTCCTGTGTCAAAAGAATGAACAAAACGTCCATTGAGTGAACAAATACCATGAGTTAATTTTTAATTGACGTGGTCTAAACGATGACCACGATAGAAATCCACCGATATTAATTAATAAAAATAATGAAGGAGTTTTCGAGACAAATGCACCCGGTCAAAATGAATTGATTGTTTCCATAATTCTATGTGAATGATTGATAAAGATATTGGTGTCCTCTTGAAGCATTCTCAGAATTTTACCTGTGTTGTTATTTTATAATGACTATCGTAAATATACCTTAACTAGTTGACGTGTAAACATTCTACATCGATCCATCGGCATTTTTAGTAATTTAAAAAACGTGCCAAAAATTCGGACTCTTGTTTCCAGCCATAATCTTGCTTAATGTTTCAATATTATATTATACTGTTATAAAAAATCGAGAGTCATTCAACGATCATGTTTGAAGCGATTCAGGATCCACATTCATTTAAATTTCTTTCATATTCTTCCCAAGCTTTATTTCATGTCAACAAAAAATAAAAAAATAATTTATAAACAAATTATTCCTGAAATTAAATTCATATTTCATTTATTGCGTTCATAAATTTTACGAAGTATCTACCTCCTTATCAAGTGTTCCAGATTTCCAAATAAGTATCATCGTATTCAAAATTCAAATATAAACGACTTTTTTCTTTAAAGACACCTTAAATCAGTGAATTTTTCTAGTTAAACTGAAACTCCAATGGTTTTCTTTCAATTTTGAAGAAATATTTGGTGGGCAGGCTCTACGTTTTCCGGAAAAAACTGGAATCGGATATTGAACATTCATTTTTATAATTTTGCCATTTTAAATTTAGGAATACGAAATGAGAAAAATTCATGTCTTCAGTAATAATAGTTCATAAATCGTAAATCATCCCTCTTTAATTAAAAATCTACCTATGTCTGGAATTTTTTCAGAACTTCATATCAAATACTCAGCTGAAAGGTTTTATCTGAAACAGCCAGAGTATATATATATATATATATATATATATATATATATATATTATATATATATATATATATATATATATATATATATATAATATATTATATATATATATATATATATATATATATATATATATATATATCTAAATTATAAAATTCTCGTGTCACGGTGTTAGATGTTGAACTCCTCCGAAATGGCTCAACCGATTCTCATGAAATTTTTTGTGCATATCGGGTAGATCTGAGAATCGGCCCCATCTATTTTTAATCACCCCTTAATTTAAATTTTTTATTTTTCAGACAAAATTTTCTGTTCTATTTTTTTATGATACAGCATTCAAAAATACATACAACCCTAAATTTTTAACCCTCTACGATCAACCCCTATTTTTTATTTGTTAATCTCGTTGTTGGTTTCCCTTAACTTTTATTTGAATTTTTCAGACAACATTTTTTGGTCTATTCGTTTATGATACAAAATTCAAAAATACGTACAACTCTAAATTTTCAGCCTTTTTTTTTTCAATTTTTTATTTTTATTTTTTATGATGTTGCATTAAAAAAACATACAACTCTAAATTTTCACCCTTCTATCAACAACCCATATTTTTTAATAGCCATTTTAATGATTTAAACAACGTTCGCCGAGTCAGGTAGATAGATAGGCAGATAGATAGATAGATAGATAGTTACAAAGATAGAGTTACATCGCCAGATAGATGAATAGATAGATAAATAAAAATAATTCATATGGCAGAACAACGTTTGCCTCGTCAGATAGATTAATAGATATTTAGATAGATAGATAGATAGAAAGATAGATAACTATCTATATAGATAGATAGTTAGATAGATAGAGATACATCGGCAGATAGATGAATAGATAGAAGGATAGATAGATAAAAACAGCGTTTGCTGGGTCAGCTACTATATATATATATATATATATATATATATATATATATATATATATATATATATATATATATATATATATATATATATATATATATATATATATATATATATATATATATATATATATGTATGTATATACTAGCTGACCCAGCAAACGCTGTGTTTATCTATCTATCCTTCTATCTATATATATATATATATATATAAATATATATATATATATATATATATATATATATATATATATAAATATATATATATATATATATATCTATATATATATATCCCGTTGACGACAGATCTGCTATGGGTTTTTTTCAGAGGTTTCCTAACGACGTTAAGTAAGTCACTCCTTTCATACTTACCAGGCGAATTCTGGGCCAGTATTATCCTCGGAAACTGACCCACGCTTCCTATTTTCCATAAATATCTTGTCTCACCCATCCATAATGCACTTGTGCATACAAGTGTATCCTCTGATCTGGCTGAAGGAATTCCTGAACTCAAGCTGCCCGCCTTCCTGAGACATATTTCAAGGAGGAATGAACCATGTGGTCTTCCCTTTCCTTTCCTTTGTTTATTTATTTATAGATGTATTCACCGTCAATCTTTCATTTTAACTGCTCATTAGTTAAAATATCTAGTTCGAATCGTTGAGCAAAATGTCAGCTGTTGATGACAAGAAGAATCAACTCGATAAATTAATATTAATTCTCCATATATAAAAAAAGAAGAATTCCATTATGTGGATATAATTTGCATATCATCGAAAACAAGATCAGTATTTAGTTGAAAAAAGATTCATGTTTTTTCGAGGTAATATTTAAATGATCAGAAATAGTTATATATCACTGAAAGGAAATCATTTATTGGTCAAAGAGATTTTTCAGTATTGACATTCCAACTGATATTGGTTTTTAAATTATTTTTGATTGTATCAAATATTTTATTTGATTAAATATTTATAAAAACTGGTTTTCGATAAGAACTATCTTTCGACAAAAAAAATTTAATATAGTATTGAAGATATATAAGTACACTTTATTTTCACCTGAAAAAAAAATGGTAGCATTAATTCAAACACTTATTGATTTTATTTTCTTTACTACTATTCAACATTTTTATTAGCCTCATAAATCATGTTAGTGATTGTAGTTTTCCGTAGTTGTATATATGAATTTACACTGATGAAACTATTGTGATGGAAGTGATGTAAAATGTAATTCACCGTTCAAGAATGAGGAGAATATAAAAGGATTTCAAAAAAAACATATGCGTAAAACTGATATTTTTACAGATGAATATTATGAGGACATAAATCTTCTAGTTTTCGAAATGACCTTGTGATGATTCAACTGGTGTATATATAAGATATGTATTTTTCTAAAATTTTTAACATTGGATATTTTTTAGTCCCAATTTTTCTTTAAAATATTTGAGTCATATCTGAATGATTTTATATATTATATAATACAATTTGCAGTTTGCGAACGAAGTCATCGTCTGATACAATCATTATTTTGTTTCACCTTAACGTATCATTAACCTTAAAATGATTTTTCGTTAAATGAAATAATTAAAATCAAGGTCAACAAAACGTTACGTGAACCAAGGTCACGCATAAAACATAATCAATAATAATATATTATAGGTTAACCTTAACTTTCAACTTTTGTAATAATAATAATAATAATAATATTGCTAAGAATATATATATATATATATATATATATATATATAAATATATATATATATATATATATATATATATATATATATATATATATATATATATATATATATAATGAATAAATATCTATTGAACTTTTCTTCTAACTGTTGAACTTTTTTTATGTCAAATAGTATAAATTTAAGAAATAGTGATTCCTTCATGACAAGACTTTATTTAGTTTACTTCATGACAACCAATATATCATCACTGAATTCAAATCTTCATATGGATATATCTGATTTCTCGTCGAATAATTGTTAAAACAATAATAAAAGATAATAGGTATTCCTTTGACCGTATTATAAAGATCGATATATAAATATAAAATTATTAAAAGTTATTTTCAGTTTTAGAGAATCAATAACTACCACCAAAACAGTGATGTTCAATAATGTATATTATACCAATAAACTTATATGAAAGAACATTTCTAAAATTTACTCATTCTGATACAATTATATGGTCTACTTTACAACGTCAGTGACTTAATGACAAAGCAAATCATCCGGGCCTTTCACTGTTATAACAAGAGTCGAATTTGCAATTCCAAAAAAGAGCTCGTTATACTCAAAGCAAACAGTCAACCGTCTAACAGGGACTGACAGGCCCACACATAAAACAGTGAATTTATTTGGAGCAAAAGCATGCTAAAATACGAGCTTGGCCTTCTCTATAAATTACAATTTGTCGAAGACCTTTCGTCCGGGTTCCCAGTGGCAATCGCCCCATGTGGAGGGCCCCCGTTGAGGTGCTCCACCTTGGCTAAGGATCTTCTACTCGATGTTATTACAGTGAAGATTTTCAACAATTGGATCGCCTAAAAACTCCTTTAATAAAGGTAGAAATCATTAATTTTAGTCTCACCTAATCAACTAGAACACAAATGGATTTTTTTGGGAATTATGAATGAAAATGTGTGTTCTACCAATTTTTCAATTTCAATCTGAGTTTTACTCATACATTTTCCCAAAATATTTTTCTCTAATGAATCATTCATGTATGTAAGTAATATAATAAAAAAATTTCTTGAATTTTATATATCCCAATCAAAAATGCAAAACAAAGACTGTATATTAGTCCCTATTCAATTAAATATACTTTCTTCAATATTCAGTAAGAACCTGCTCGAGAACTTGATGTGTTTTCTTCTTCAACGCATCTTTTCATAGATTATTTATTGAATACTAATGAATAGTTTATCATAGAATATGCTCGTTACGTTTATGTGTTCTTGTACTCTGCGTTGTTATATCTGAACCATTAATAGTTGAATGATATTAGTTATTTATGTACCAAGTGCGTTATACATATCCTAATGCCCGGAGGGTAACATTCGAGGCCTTTGACCCGAGGGATGAATTTTGCCTGATGGGCGTTAGAATCTAGTAACGCAAGTGGTGCATACAAGATTTTATTTTCACGAAAAAGTTATTTTATTATAACGAAAAAGCGATTTTAAAATCGGTTCAATGCTCCTATACTTTCCATTTTCCTTCTTATAGTAGTCATGTCATTTGTTGATATTTTGAAGTTTGTGAATATTTTTGTCATCATATTTAGTAAATGTCATTGCTGTTTCCTTTGTGTAGTCTTATAGAAATAATGGAAATGAAAATGAATTTACCCAAGAATATCATAGAAAATGCAGCCAAAGCTGCGAATAATTCATTGCCGGAGAAATCCAGAGTCGTATAGGTCAAGAATTATGAAGTATTTAATCAATGGAAGTTACTTCAATTATCCCCGTACAATGAGCAGGGTTATGATCCATAATACCCGCTCATAACGTCCTAGGGCATAATGAGTGTATTTAGAGCAACCGTATCTAAGGTAAAATCGACAAATAATATACCTACCTACAAGTGAAAAATAAAAAATTATTAATTCTGAATCAAATTTGAAATTTTTTCAGTTTCTTGAAATAATTTTCCTGAATTCTTTTAAGTTTTCACGATTAACCATTCACCATGTGTTATTTTGACGTATATATCATTCAATTTCAATCATTATATGTAAACTAGGGCTTCGCAAAACCAAGACTAAGACTGGTTATTCATGGTCTTGAGAATATTTAGTCTTGGTCTTGGTGTCGAGACCAACACAAGGCCAAGGCTATTCTTGTGGACTCGCGAATTCTTAACGCGAACAGAACTTTGCTTGAATAACTCAAAAGCTTCTAAATATACATACGAGTCAATTTTTTGGTTCGAATAGTCTGTGGTTCTTGTGAAAGATATTATCTATAAGTTCAAATTTGGTTTGATGCAAGCTGAATACCCTTCTTTACAAATTTTGATTTGCCAAATTGAATTTCCTGCTTTAACGTTCTTGAAGAAAATAACAAATATTTCTAATGAGTCCTGTATAGCTCCTAAAAGTGGGAACAGTTTTACATAGATATTTCTTGCTTATATATATATATATATATATATATATATATATATATATATATATATTTATATATATATATATATATATACAGGGTGAGCCATTGATATGGGAAAGCTTGATTGCACCTACACCGTTAATGATATCGAAACGAACCAAACGGTTCTGCAAATGGGAGGTCAGAGTGCAGTTCGTAAAATTATTTTGCCCTTTACAGGGTGTACCATTTTTACGGAGCAATTTTTAAGATACTTTTTTTAAATGGCACTATATATATTTCTACACATATTTGAATTTGTCCTTTATTGAGATTTGTAAATTCGTTAAGTTTTTGCAAATCGCTTCAGCCGTTCAGAAGTTATTCAATTTTTTCTGAAAATTAATGCTTTTGCAGGCATTTTTTTAAAAAACCGCAGGGCACTTGTTTTTTTGAATATCAAGTTGTTATTTGGGTTGTATCTAAGTAATTGTTCTGGGTATCTTTTGACGGAGAGATAATCTATTTTAATTGTGACATTACCTTACTGTGACACATTGATTTTGGTACACTTTGAAAGGCCATATCTTGATTTTTTCAAATGGCACTCTATTTATTTGATTACTTAGTCGCATTTAACATGTCATTCTTCATCTTTTCTATATTCATGTTTTTTTCCTAAAGTTGATGGTTTAGAAGATAATCCACATTTTCAAAAAAATCAACACATTATTTCATCTTTTAAACGAGTGACATGAAAAACAATAAATTCTGATAATAGACGTCAACGTAACTGCTGCGGGCGTCAATTTCAAAGTTTGATGAGAAATTACTGAAATCAAATTATAGAAGCTTAGTACAGGGTGTCCCATTTTGGGTACTTTTGAATGGTATCTCCGTTATTTTTGAAGATAGAGGGTTGCGGTTTTCGCGACACTGTGCTACTTTTTCGAAAAACTGAAGATGCCGTCAACATAATTTTAATAACTCTTTCAGTTTTTAAGATACAGGGCATTTTTGAAAATGTTGCATTTTGGGATCCCCGTCGTATCGCCGTTATCCTTCATCTTATCGAAAATGTAAAATAACATTCTTATAGATTTTTTTCCGTAGAATGTATCGGTGTAGATAATTTTCTTTACATGTTTACTATTTTTGAGTTATAAAGCAAACTTATGTTTTTTTAAATGGAATACCCTGTATATTTATAGACTATAAAATTTGTCTTTTTTTACCTTTTCAAAAATATATGATACTATAAACTTTTTCTCAGAAACGCGCAAATAAATGACAATTTTCTGAAATTGAATGCATAAATCAATAGAAGGCCATGGATAACAACAATAAACAAGTGAAAGTCTGTTATCAGAATTTATTGTTTTTCATGTCACTCGTTTAAAAGATGAAAAAATGTTTTGATTTTTTTGAAAATGTGAATTATCTTCTAAACCATCAACTTTTGGAAAAAAACGTAAATATAGAAAAGATGAAGAATGACATGTTCAATGCGACTAAGTAATCAAATAAATAGAGTGCCATTTGAAAAAATTAAGATATGGCCTTTCAAAGTGTACCAAAATCAATGTGTCACAGTAAGGTAATGTCACGATTAAAATAGATTATCTCTCCGTCAAAAGATACCCAGAACAATTACTTAGATACAGCCCAAATAACAACTTGATATTCAAAAAAACAAGTGCCCTGCGGTTTTTTAAAAAAATGCCTGCAAAGGCATTAATTTTCAGAAAAAATTGAATAACTTCTGAACGGCTGAAGCGATTTGCAAAAACTTAACGAATTTACAAATCTCAATAAAGGACAAATTCAAATATGTGTAGAAATATATATAGTGCCATTTAAAAAAAGTATCTTAAAAATTGCTCCGTAAAAATGGTACACCCTGTAAAGGGCAAAATAATTTTACGAACTGCACTCTGACCTCCCATTTGCAGAACCGTTTGGTTCGTTTCGATATCATTAACGGTGTAGCTGCAATCAAGCTTTCCCATATCAATGGCTCACCCTGTATATATATATTTTTTTTTCCAGTAAATATTGGCATTTCCATCGGCTCCACTCAAGCCAAATAAGTTGAACTTTGGAATCTGGTACTATTCTCAAGGCAGAACGGAACTATCAAAATTTGGGTAAATCTTCACAACTGCCGCCATTTTTACGTAGAAACTTCTTATTTTTTCGTAGAGACGTTTCCGCTCGATTCGCATTCCGATTTGCTTCATCATTAGTACACGATGCACTGCACGATTCAAATACGTTATTTATTTCCAATTTCTATTTCGGTTCTCTAGTAAACTATGGTTTTACAAACTAGTTCTTTATGTATGAAGTGCGTTATATAGATCCTAACGCCCAGAGGGTAACATTCGGCCCGAGGGCCTTTGGCCCGAACGATGAATGTTTCCCGATGGGCGTTAGGATCTGGTAACGCGCGTGGTGCATACAAGATTTTATTTTTCTCGAAAAAATTATTTTATTATAATGAAAAATCGATTTCAAAATCGGTTCATTGCTCCTATACTTTCCATTTTCCTTCTCGTAGTAGCAATGTCATTTGTTGATATTTTGACGTTTGTGAATATTTTTGTGATCATGTTTAGTGAATGTCATTGCTGCTTTCTTTTTGTAGTCTTATAGAAATAATGGAAATGAAAATGAATCTACCCAAGAATGTCATAGAAAATGCAGCCAAAGCTGCGAATAATTCATTGCCGGAGAAATCCACAGTCGTATACGACAAGGATTATGAAGTATTTAATCAATGGAAGTTTCTTCAGTTGTCCTCGTACAATGAGCGGGCGTTATTTATTCATTTATTTATTCAAGACAATAGGAATACAAACAGGTAAAAATACCCAATACAGCATTCACAGTTTGACAATACATACCATACAAAATTATATTAAAATGAAAAATTAACTAACTCTTTTGGAAGTAGAAATAAAAATAAAAATAAAATTAATACACAATAATTCACAAGATGTCCAGCAGCTCCACAAAAGTTAGGTACCTAATTTAATTATCAAGAATTTTTTTAAATGATGGAGTTGAACATTGAAAAGATCAGCACCGTACGAATATGAGTTAAATGTCCCTAGCATTCTACATAGTGGCGAATTTTGTGTAACATTAAATCTTCGGAATGGCACAGCGAATAACTCACGGGATCTCAATCTTCTTTCCGGTACTCTAAAATCTATTGACTCGAGAATTTCCGAGACATAAAGTACACCATTGACTAATTTGTACAGTAGACACATATCGTTCAATCGTCTACGATTTTCTAATGTCAATATTCTGAAGTTGTGTTGAATTTCGGTGTAATCATGGTCAACAATTTGAAATTTACTTCTGAAAGATAAAAACCTTAGGAACTTATGCTGTACACTCTCTAGTCTGTTCACATAGCATCTATATTGTGGATTCCATATGCATGTTGCAAAATTAAGCCTACTGAATACAAATGAGTAATAAAGACTCAATAATGTTTCTTTTTTTTTGAACATCCTTCCATGTCTGAGAGTAAACCCGAGCATTTTATTGGATGACTCAATAACACTATTTATTTGCACTTCAAAAGTTAACTTCGAATCTAGAAATACCCCTAGATCTCTTATGGTATCTACTTGTTTTATAATCACTTGATTAAAAGTATAATTAAATTGTACGATGTTAACATTCTTAGTGAAGGATATTTTGAAGCACTTTCCGAAATTTAGGAATAGAAAATTTTGACAGCAGTATCTATAAAGTCTTTCCAAATCCTCTTGAAGTTTCATGCAGTCTTCGAAACTCCTTATCCTCAAAAATACTTTGAGATCATCAGCGTATACCAAGAACTTAGCGTAACGGAAGCAGCAAGAAATATTGTTCAAATAAATTATAAAGAGAAGGGGCCCCATCTCCATAATGCCCCAGATCCATAATGCCCACTCCTAACGCCCTAAGACATAATGAGTGTATTTATAGCAACCGTATCTAAGGTAAAATCAACAAATAATATACAAGTGAAAAATAAAATAATTTATTCTGTTCGAATTGAATGCAAAGTATGATATTTCAGACATTATTCTGGATATATGAAGAAGTGTTCACGTTATTCTATCACCAAGTGTTATCGCAATGAAGAAAAATCGTAACTCTTTCACTTTTTATTGCGTTCGAAACTAATCTGAAATAATCTAAGAGGCATCTAACTATTTGTTAACGTTAAGACAACAATAGGTGATTTACTCGAAAACCATCGCGAATTTTTGAAATGCGCTTAGAGCTCCATGAATAAAAGACAGACATTCGAACATAAAAAAGAAGATTTATCGAAAGCACGAATTGCCGTTGCAATTATTTTACATTCACGAATATACGACGAATGCTCACATTGTAAAACTGAAATTTATCTGGGAAGCGTGTTCTTTGCCCGCAGCCTGCAGCTATAAGAAGATGCAGACATGCTTGGTACAATCTTGTAAACAGCGGTTTTGCTTGCTGTGGGAAAATGCGATTGGATAATGAGTTACATCTAATTTCAGAAGGTGATACAACTAAGCGGATGAAATAATAAATGTCAACATTAAAAACTCGCTTGAGCAGCAGGACGTAGTCACTAAGATATTACATTTTAATAGTAAACCGAAATTAAAATTGAAATAAATTTTTTTTATTGAAAAAAAATCCTGAATTGCATAATGTACTAAAGAACCACGATTTTATCTTCTTTTTTGGTCCAGATGGTTGGGAAATTATCTGGGGCACAGATGGTACCGGGTTCGAATCCCTGATAAGATATGGATACTGTGATTATACAGAATTTGGAATTTGAAATTATATATACTGCTAGGTAATGTAATCCGCTCACCAACCCATGAGGGTAGATGTTGGAACACAGACGACTACTCGCCTGTGTCCCACCATCCACTTGGGAAACTAAAAAAAAAATCGAACGAACCGAATCGAACGGAATAGTCTCCGCGAAGTGAAGTGCGGTTGAGTAAAAGAAGAGAAACTCACAGAGGATCGTATATCAGCATCAACACAATCCA
Organism: Cynegetis impunctata; assembly: GCA_030704885.1. Classification (NCBI taxonomy): domain Eukaryota; kingdom Metazoa; phylum Arthropoda; class Insecta; order Coleoptera; family Coccinellidae; genus Cynegetis; species Cynegetis impunctata. The sequence goes on from JARQZK010004424.1 coordinate 303,420, forward strand.
CTCACCAAATTCCAAACCTCTAACTCAATCTTCAGAATAATAATAATAATAATAAATGAATTTATTCCCAACAGGTTTACACCCAATTACAGAGAAAAATAATAATGATAATAAAAATATAAATACAAATATATGCATAATAGACTCTTATGCTAACATATAAGAAAATTATTAGAATTCTATCAAAACCATAAGCAAATAATATACAATTCATAATCCCATGTACACAACAGAAATAAATTTTTAAAAAAAATTGATAGGAGAACGTGACATAACATTTAATCTGCTGTGATCAACATAAAAAGTATTACTCCGTCTCAGACCAGGCCTTGGTACGCGGATTTTTATCTTACTAAGAAGAAATGGTGAGTCAATTTTATTGTGCAGAATTTTGTACAGCAACGTTAGAGCAAAACACTCACGTCTCAACTGTAACACATCAATTCCAAGACTTCCGGTTAGGACAGAGTGATCGAAGCCTCTCGGAGGGTATTGCCCATAACATCTGAAATACATATATTTCAAACACTTTCTCTGAACAGCCTCCAAGTCTACCACAGAATTATTGTACAGAGGAGACCAGATTACAGAGGCATATTCTAGCTTACTACGAATAAAAGAATAGTATAACGTTTTCATCGTGACGAGGTTAACAAAGTTGTTCCAGTTTTTGACAAAATAACCCAGCGTTCTAGTTGCAGATGCCGTGATACGACTTATGTGCTCTGAAAAGGACAGCTTATAGTCAAAAACAACCCCTAGATCCTTAAACTCAACGCATCTATCCAGAATCTGACCATCCAATGTATAGCCGTGGTGAATCGGAGTCAATCTACGAGAAAACGACAGAACTTTACATTTACTGACATTAAGTTTTAGTCCGTTGTTGGAAGACCATAAATTGACCGTATCCAAAGATACTTGTAATCTAGTACAATCATGACGATCATTAATAACAGCGAATATTTTCAAGTCATCAGCAAAGAGCAGATGCATACAGTCAAGTTGTAGAGACAGATCGTTAATGTATATAAGAAACAATAAAGGTCCCAAATTGGACCCCTGTGGCACACCGGATGAGGCACGATAGAGTGCAGATTCACAACCTCCATGTTCAACATATTGATAACGATCTGAAAAATATGATTGCATCAATAATAATAACTGGGACGAAAAGCCAATAGACTGAAGTTTAGACATCAATATGCTATAATCGATCTGATCAAAGGCCTTCTGAATATCTGTGTAAATAACATCCATCTGACCACGATCATTCAATGATTCAGACAGAGACTGAGTAATACATGCCAAATTAGTAACAGTTGAGCGATTCTTCATAAAACCATGCTGATGTGGTGAAATAAGTGTACGAACTGAACAATAAATAGAGTCATATAGAATAATTTCAAGGATTTTAGCAAAATTGCATAAAACAGCTATTGGTCTATAGTTAGTTATTAGAGCAGGATCGCCAGATTTCAAAACTGGACAAATTCTAGTAATTTTCCAAATCTTCGGAATATGCTTATTCTTCAAAATAATATTAAAAATTATAGACAATGGTTCGGCAAAAGAATGGATGCAGTCCTTAACCAAAAAACTAGGTATATGGTCCACACCAGAAGTAAATTTATTTTTGAGTTTCCTAGAAGCCTTGATTATGTCATTCTCAGATATAGCCGGAAGAGAAATGGAATTGTGGTTGGAGTATAGTCTATCATAATGTTCAGGAGAGAAATTCATATTAGAGGTAGTAAAGACACTGGAGAAGAAACTGGAAAATCCGTCAACAATACTCTGAGAGTCATGCAGCTCAACATTCTGGTATGTCATGACACCAGGAATACGGGATTTGGACTTCTTTGTTTGCACAAAAGACTAGAAGCTATTCGGATCTTGACGAATTCTGGCCTCTATGAACTGAATATAGGTTGAATAAGATGCATCTATATCTCGCTTAATTTGACCTCGCAGAGTTTTAAACTTGCTATAATCACAATTACGTCTGTTTTTCTTATACAAGTCATGATAACGATTCTTAAGTCGTATGTCAGATATTATGTCACGTGTGAACCAAGGAGAATAACGGTGATCTTTAGAAGTATGAACTGGTACACAAGTATCAAAGATATTATTGAGGTTGGCATACATTACCTCACATGCCAAGTGTGAAGCTGTGGAGTTGAACGAATTTCTTTAAAACCACGAAAAAACGAGAAATATCCACATAAAGTTTTACCACAAGATTCATTCTGCCTCAAAAACAATCTCACATACCAAATTTAGTGCTGATTTGGTTTGATGGGAGCCGCAAGAGATGCAAATATGTACTGGGAAAAATATATACATCAGAGCAAAAAAAATCTTCGCTTAAAAATACTGCTTCTGATTTTTCTTAGATCATATAACGATGATATTCGACAACATTTAAAATATCATATATCAATAAAATATGAAATTGAATATCATAAAAAGATAATATTATCCAATTTCATTTTGAGTATAATGACTTATAATCAATAACCTTGGATTTCTACGATCTAAACCGAAAATATGCAATAAGTTGACCTTCAAAATCAAAAAATTGTTTGAAATATCATATGATGGCAATATATGGAGTAAAATATCATACAGCGATAATATTTTCTATATAAAAACCCTCACAATTTCTTTCGAGATACGTTAATTCGCAAATTTATATACAACAAATTTCATTTCGACTCTAATGACAAATGATGATTATATAATACGCAATGTAACATATGTAATAAATATAACGCTCTTGTTGAAAATTTTACTAAAAAACGGCAAAAAATAAGACTAAATGTTATATTAATTTATCTTTCCTTTCTGAATATTTTCAAATACATTTATTGGCAAATTTATTCACCATCCAATTGAATAAAATAACAAACGAACAAGCTTCTCTCAAAATAGTTTCTTCAAAAAATTTGTGATTTTTTCATAACATATAAAAAAACGAACAATTTTGTTTTGTATGCCAATCTAATTTTTTAGAAATAACAAATGTAATAAAATGAAATTTTCTCCCCAAATTGTTTGCGAATATCAGACATTTGTGATTAAACGGTAACAGTTATAAAATGATTATGATTAATGTATTTGAATAATTATTTTATATATAGATATTTGAAAGCAATAAATTCATTAATTTCCATCAAACCTAATTAGCAATGAGATTTATAAACTTAATGGCAAACCAATACACTGATTCTATCTCTTAAATTTAATTATGCTCGAAGTTAGTTAATATCCTTTACGACGTGGAATAAACCGATACTTTGCACATTTTAACTAGGTAACAGAAATTACATGCTTCATTAAATTCAAATGAATAAGGAATGCTATTGCACAGTCTACTGATTTTCCCTAAACTTGTCAATGTCTCAATATCTACTGTGTCATTATTTAGAATTATCTTGAACTGAGAGAATATGAGAAAGAATAACATTCAGAAATTTAAATAATAATTACGTGTTGTAATCCCGGATTTTATAGTGCCCTTCTATTTGATTCATATTTCAAAGATTGTTCTCTATAATAGAAAAAACAGCAGGTGATTGTACCTACTTTCCAGAGAGATTAATCAAGCATTACAACTTGATGATTTGTTGACTAAGCGCATTCGCCAATTGTTATTCAAATAATTTTTTTAATTTTCATAAGATTATATAGTATAACTTATGTGTGAATGAGCCAATAGAATCCGTACTTATGCATAGTTATACTTATTGATAAGTGAATATACTCTTGAAGACGTGATATAATCGTTTTGGTGTTTCGCCTCGTGTCAAAATGTGAATGTTTTCAGATTGACGATGTTTTGACGTTTTTCAAAAAAAATTAATATTTTGTATTCGTTATATAATCGTAAGGAATACTACTCGAGCAATCGAAAATAATGGATAATACTGACCTCATCATTCGACGTATTTTCTTAAAACATCACTCGAGCTTCTCTCTCGTGATGTTTCGTAAAATACGTCTCGTGACTCGGAAGTATAATCGATTATTTTCGATGCTCTTATGATACTATAACTGATTATTTTTTTGTATGATTTTCAACCAATCAGACGGTTCAATTTAGTTAAGTTATCTTGTATAATTTCGATAATACCTGATATTACATGGAGTAGCTCTACCAATCGAAAACTAACAGGACCGTCAAATTTTTACTTAATTTACTCAATGAATAATCGTTTCAAATACAATACGTTTTTCAAAACAAATACGGTTATACATCTCAAACTTTCTGCATAATTAAAAATCGTGTCAGTTTGACACGATTCGCTTCGCGGTCGGATTATTCAGACTGTCAAACTGACACTCTTTGTAATTATGCAACAAGTGATCGATGTATAACCTGATTATTTCGAAGTACTTATAGTATTACTACTGATCATATAACTAATGTGTAAATAAGCCAATAGAATCCATGATTTTGCATAGTTACTACGTATTGATAAGTGAATATACCTTTGACGACGTGATATAACCGTTTTGGTGTTTCGCCTAGTGTCAAAATCTGAATGTTTTCATATCGACGATATTTTGACGTTTGTAAAAAAAATAATAAGTTTCGTTTTATTTTTCAATATGAATGCTCTGGTTATAGTTCTAGAGGTGTTGTTTATTGGTTATATAATCATAACGAATACCACTCGAGTAATCGAAAATAATCGTCATACTGACGTATTTTCTTGAAACATCACACGAGCTGCGCTCTCGTGATGTTTCGCAAAATACGTCTCGTGACTCGGAAATATAATCGATCATTTTCGATGCTCTAGTGATATTATAACTGAATATTTTTATAAACTGAAATATTAATTTTGCTTCCAAGATCTTCGTTATTTACATAAATTTTTTTTATTATTCTATTATTTTCAAAATATATATCATATATTATGACCATGGTATGATTCGATAATTAAATTTTATAAAATTGCACCATATAGAATTCAGCTTTATTCACAATTCTTTCTTAATTTTCTAGTTTCAATCTACTACAACGATTGCATAATCTTTGTGATTCAAGAAGATGTAGTGTTTTAACGCTACCTACTTTTTTAATTCGAAACCAAGTAGCAGATATATTGTAACTTGAATTACATATGATTTCATATCGACTTGGCGGCTTGTAAAGGTTTACTACAATAGTTATTAACGTAACAAGGCCGATATGTAGCAAATAACGGATGAGGTTGGATATTGTAATTTAACTAACCGAATCCGTTATTTGCGTATCGGCCGTGTGTCGTTAAAAATTTTTCGTAATCCCGTTGAAAGATTATATTTTGATTCCGAAGAAAGAAAAAACCCCGTACCTCGCAATTCTAAAGAAAAATCCCAACGTCGTGCACTCTGTTGTCAGGGAACAGTTTGACAGTTTTTTGTGTTCTCAAGTTCGCTTCAACGACGACCATGGATGAAATTGATGAAATTGAGGAACAAAATCAAATTCCTTCAGAAATGTGCAGTGCAGCGAGTGTTGATTAACTGCCGAAAATAACTCAAGAGCGATATCAAAAAGAATATGAAAATTTTGAAATGTGGCGTAAAAGCAAGTATGTAAAGGTGGTTAATGAAGATACATTATTAGCCTATGCGAAATGAAAATCAGAGGTTTATTCTCCCAACTCGCTGTGGACCAAGATTTCAATGTTGTTATTGTAAGCAGAATGATGTTTTGATATAAATATTTGAACAAGTGATTTCTTAACGGCCGGCGGCCGTTAACACTGACTTTTCAATTGTCATCTGAATACCGTTAAATCAAAATAACAGTATGGGATTACGAAGAAATTATAACATTCGAATGGCTCATGACAAGAAAATAAAAAGACCAGCGGACAATAGCCAATAAATGGCGCTTTTCAATACACAATCTCGATTTAATGTTACCTTATAAAGAACTATACAATAAATTTGCGAACTTGACTAAATTCAAATAGCGATAACTAATTTTTATTCAAATGGAAATCCGCTATTTTCTCTACAAGGATGGAAAGACTATTTTTATTTACGGGATTCATGGTAATTTGGGAAAAAAAATTTAAAATTATATCTCCTTAACCGTAGGACCAGGGTCCAAAGGTGGAGAGGTAGCAAATGATTTCATCGATTCCCCAAAAAATGTTGATGGTTCATATGTCGAACACCCTGTATATATATATATATATATATATATATATATATATATATATATATATATATATGTGTATATATATATAAATAAAATATATATATATATATATATATAAATATATATATATATATATATATATATATATATATATATATATATATTATATATATATTTATATATAAATATATATATATATATATATATATATATATATTTCTTGAGAGGAGATTCAGTTAAAATGCTCAAACATACAAATAATATTTAAAAAAAGTATTCAGATCAATTTCATAATGAAATATATATATATATATATATATATATATATATATATATATATATATATATATATATATATATATATTTTTATATATATATATATATATATACATATATATGTATATATCACTTTTTGATAATTATTAGCAATAAAAGGCTTGGTGAATCTCAAAAAACTCGATTTTATTAAAAAGTTATATTAACTTTTTAACAAAATCGAGTCTTTATGTTAGTGCTAATAATTATCAAAAAGTTAAAAATACTTTCACAGGAACAACAATGCAAATATACAAATATATATATACATATATATATATAAATATATATATATATATAACTAGATATATTGATAAATATATTTTTATATATATATATATATATATATATATATATATATACATTTCATTATGAAATTGATCTGAATAATATTTTAAAATATTATTTGTATTAGTTTGAGCATTTCAACTGAGTCTCCTCATTTATTATTTATACATTTTAGCAGTTGAACTCAAACTCAATATATTTGTTCGCTAAACCTCAACAACAATCACATTGAGCAATAATAGACTTCATCATAGACTCTTATAGAAAGGAGCACAAGAAAGAAGCGATCGTAGTCCGATTGCGGTAATGGTTCAATTTTTAACTCCACAGGATTCCCATTCACCTAACAAAAGCTACGATTATACGTCAGCCCAGAACACAAAGCACCTAATGCATATATATTAAATTTTTAAATGTTTATTTTCTTCGGTTCACACGAACCGTTTCATCCTTCATCTTTGAGCAGCTTTAGATTTATTATCAATTTCCGCTGCATAACTATTAAATTGAATTTTGTTCAATTGTTTTTTGCATGATGGTAACAATCGCAGAATGATGTATCACTTTATAAACTACGATGTTATGAGAGCATGGGAGAGCCTTTGTATAATTTTATCTTCAATATTCGAACAAAGTTTTCACTAAATATCTCGAGCTTCCTCTATTATAATCAATTAAAATTCCGTAATTTTGAAAAAATTCTTCTTCAGTATTAATCTTAAAGAAAATAAAAATAACAAACGAAGAATTGATTCTAAAAATTTTGAATATAATAGGCCGTTACTTGATTTAAATCCATTTTCCATGAAAAATTAGGTGAAATCAAAATAAATTATACAAAATGATGTATTACAAAAGAACACGAAGAAGCTCTGACGGAGACAAAACCAGCGTCACAATATCAAAATTCAAGTGTAAATCTCTTGAAACTTCGAATATTTTTGTCAAGCTTCGGTAGCCCATAGGTAAAGTTCAATTTTTTATACCGAGGATGTATGTTCGAATCCCAACTTGCTCTAGTCTGTTATATACCTATGTTCCATGAGATTAAGTGATTCAAAAATTTGGATATATTGGGTAACATAGATTCAAGCTGATCGACTGGACGGATCCTGCTCTAAAACTATGTGAGACAAAAAAGGTATTTTTGGTTCTCATTGATTTGAAAGACGACCATACTTTGATTATGTGTCGTGATTACTTCATAGCGATTCCTATTACTAATGAAAGAACCACTGAGAAAAAAGTTAAATGACTGATTTATACATCTATCTATTTATCATGGATTAATATATATATATATATATATATATATATATATATATATATATATATTTATTGATAGGTACTGTTCGAGGGCTCAATTACGAGAAAGAACATCAGTACTTAAGCTTATATAAATATAAAAAAGTTTAAGCAAGTTATTTACAATGTATTTTCAAACAAAATCTTTTAATAAAAATATCTCCTCTAAATCAATTTTATCTAACAAAACTATTCAGGTAAGATTGTTATAATTATAATTTAACATAGAGATATTGTTGAAGAAAATGCTTATTTGCTTATTGCCTAAATTCTATAGTTGTATAAGAAGGTATATATATATATATATATATATATATATATATATATATATATATATATATATATATATATATATATATATATATATATATATATATATATATATATATATATATATATATATATATATATATATATATATATATATATTTATTTAACACAAACAAAAATCACGAAAATAAATAGATTTTTCAAACTCTGTACAATTTACGTTCATTGGTAAATTGAAAGAAAATTGTTGCTATCATTATCGATATTAATTAGAGACAGTATCAGACAAACTCTTCAAATAAATGTACGAAGCAAAAATGTTTCCACAAAAATTGAACCAAATATAAATAATATGGAATAACCATAACTAATCCAAAATTTTTTTTTTTTCATTCAATAATTCTAAACTTGTTTTATAGAGCGTATTCTAAATAATGAGAGTTTCAAAAGAAGCTATATGAAAGTTTTATAGTCGTTAGTGTTAGTCGAATATTCATGTTAATTATTTATAGTGAATAAATTTTGGTATATATCAACAATAATTAAATATAATCGTTGTCATCAAATTTTTATATAGACATCAATTTAAGGTTAATGTCTACACGAATACTTCCGAAAAGTCATAGTTAAATATAACCACATCGACCTAATGATTTCCTCTTGCTAAAAGTTTTATTATGGCTATTTTAGATTATTTGATTAGTAGGTAACGAATGTTCACTTTATTACTTCTTATATTCAATAAAAGGTTAATTATATACAATTTATAAATTGATCTGAAGATTATTGTTATGGTATAATAACAACATATTATTTATTTCATTGCCCTTTTTGGAGCATGTCGTCTGTAATACAATAATGAGCTAGGAATAATTGATATTTAGTAATAATAAAATAAATAGTAAATAATAACGATTCAGAAGAAAGGTCACTAGTTGACTAGTTCGGTTAAGTCCAATTATGATGTTCATCATTTTATACATAACAAAACGATTCACTCTTTCGATTTTTTTAGTTTTCCCTTCAAATTAATTGTATCATAATTTTTCTGTATATTCAAGCAAGTTACTCAATTTTTCTTAGTTTTAGTGAATTATGAATTGTATGCAGCATTCTTACGACGATTTCTACTTTACGATCGGTGATATGGATCATTTAATTTTGTTTAAATTCATTGATTTATTGATTATATGCTACTTAGAAATAAATTTAAAAGAATAACTTACCTCCCTGGTGAAGTAAACTAAATACTCTATGTGCGTGACAGATGTAGAATCCTAGTGTATATTGATTCCCAAATAAACGATCTGTCAGTTCAGTTGGATAGTTCAAATTATATAATTTATAAACATTTTTTCGGTTTGGGGGAACTTCAGTAGAAGAAATATAATAGTGGGTATTCACCAAACTTTTGTGTTGTCAGCACGTATTGATGACAATTTCTGTAATTACCTCGTGTTAGCAACAAAAGTTGCAAACAAATGTTGGAAACCGTGTTTCCGGTAAACATCGAAAGAATACCCTTGTTGCAGATATTTTCTCGCTCTGTGGGTACGCTTTCAGTTAGGAACATTTGTTGGAAACAGAAGCATGTCTCTTAACGTCACGTGGACGAACCGATACGTTAATCGATTTATATTACTTACAAGTGTACTATGGGACTCAACTGATGAAAATTATAAGAATAAAATGATGAAAAAGGATGCATGAAAAGCTATCAGTGATGCAATGGAGCTACACGAACTTGAAATATAAAGGAAAATGAAATACAAAAGAAAAAAAAAATTTGACGGCACAGTTTTTCAGAGAGAAAAAGAAAGTGAAAAATGACTACAAGTCTGATCATCTCTTCTCAAAGTATTTAATAGTTCGAAGCCTCCATTTCCTATTCTTCCTTTAAGGCTTGGTCTTACCTAGGTATGTCAACTCTCCCGGATTACCCGGGAGACTCTGGTAATTATGGTTAACCTCCCGGGTTGCAATAATTTCTCCGGTTTTTCTAAAATTATACGCAACCGTCGCTATAACAAACTTCGATCTTTAATGATTATGATTTTGTGAGGAAAAGCCGTCAAATGTTAGATGCTGTACAAAGGCAAAGTACATATAAATTTAAAATTGATTGACATTTTCTTACACCTCCCACCTCCACCCCGCCGCTTCAAGCCAACTTAAAACAATTCTCCCATGTTGGCCCTTTCAAGATTTGGCAACCCTAGTGGTACCCAATATTTATACTTGTGTTTTTCTTCGCACAAAATAATATATACTATGGCTGCATAATATCATCGTCGTCGGAGACTTTCCCAACAGCTTGTTGTCAGCTAAAGTGTTTCCCAAATTATTTTCAACTTGGTGTGGATACAATGGGAATAAAAGTTGGTGATTTTCTAAAGAGTTGCAAACAGTTGGAAACACTAAAGTAATTGCCAACAATTTCAGTGGAACCGCACTCTGAATCAAGTTTTCTGTACCAGTCGAGGGGGTAATTTGCGCCTGGGCAGTAGCAAGGTCAGGCCAAACCCTGAGAACACCCAAGAGAAAAATAGGTCTTGAACCGATTAATATACTTGATAGTGTCCATAGTTTAGTTAGTACACATCAATCTTGTTAACTATCGAATATGAATAGAAACGCAATAATAACATGAATGTATTCATTAACATGCACTCATGCTTCAATCGAAGAAACAGTAAAAAATTTAATTACGAGGATGTACTCATTTAATATTTTTCATTAAGAAACTTTGAGAGAAATATAATATTAAACATACTATAACAGAAGAATTTGATTTTGTCATTCACAATATATACAGTTATAGCTTGATTAGGCCGATACATGATCAAAATTAATAAACATATTAAAACAATGCACTGAAAGAAATTTCTGATAAATTGAACAAAAAAATTGCAAATACTACAAAAAATTCTGTTCCCTCAGAGACTGCAGTGCATCTTCTAAATCAACGATTAATTTTCTGCTAAATACAGTAACAAGAATTTGTTGAAATGAAAAAACGGGTTCTACTACTATTGCAATCACGAATTGTTGAAACTTGCAACTTTGACTTGCAATTTCTACATTTCTAACTATAGAATTTATCGTTTCATTCTGTTATTTTAACAAACTGAATTGTATTAGATGTACAACACATGCTGCTGTTACAAAAGTATGGCCTGTTGAGAATAACACTTCGACGACAGTTTAGTCTGCTATTCCAGCAGATTGAGATGATTACTTGTATTCGTATTCTGTTACTACTGCAGAATGTCTCGCAAATGATATATATAAGTCTGTTGAATCTACCAAACTTCATACCTTTCTTAGAAGAGGGTTTGTAAAATTCACAGCATCTACTGTCATTGGTGCAGGACATTACCGTTAATACAACCAGATATATTTCATTCATAGTATATAGTGCTTTATATATAGACATATTAAAACAATAGTTTATAAAAACATTTTGTCCACGACTGTACTACAAATCATTCATTATACGTGTGCTTCCTGAAGTACAATTATACCTATTATTCACTAGTGTGTATAATGGTTTATTATACACTGCATGACGTCACACTCAAAACGTATGTCCAAACTTGAGACTATCATTCACATTGTTAGGATAGTATTGTTATTAGATTTTTAGGTTTTATGTAACTAAGATAACTTTTAGGCAAATTATTAAACTAATGTTTAATATAATACCCAACTTATTGAATATTTACTCTAATAAATTATCTAATTCATTTTTATCAGAGTGAAAGAAAGGAATGGAAACGATGTCAAGTGAAATAGTTGACGTTTACGTGAGTATGCAGTTTTCAGTGAACACAGAAAATGTTATGTCAACGCTTTTGATAACTATTTTTATTAATGAAAATGCAGATTATTACTTATTTTTCGAGGAAGTCTCGGACAAAGTATAGTATTCTACTCGCACAAAATTACAATTTTTCACTCGGGTGAATTGCGACACTCGCTTGCAGCTCGGGTCGCAAACTTCACCCTCGTGAAAAATAGCAATCGTTTTGTGCTCGTTGAATAATATACTATTACACATTTATTAAATAAAATACGCAAGACCCACGTTTTTTCAGATGCTAAACGCAAACTAAATATATTTCTTTGTTATATCGAATACAAGAAATACATAGATGACGAATTGTGTGGAAAGCGTGAATAGAAGAATAGTTACAAATAATTAGTAAAATAGGAAAAACCCATTCTAAACTGCTAGCCAGGTAGTTCCGTAATTTTGAAAAGATTCGGATGGGGGCTTGTAGTATGATCAATTTGGCTATTCCATAGGAGACCCGAATGTTTGTATTTATTTGTCTGTAATGATTCTAGAAAATTAAGGTTCATCCGCTTACTTTGAGCATTTGATTAAATGCTGAAAAAAATTTAGTTTGCATTTAACATCTGAAGAAGGTGAAGTTTCACCGAAACGTGAGTCTTGCGTAGTTTATTCAATAAATGTGAACCATTGTTTTAATATATATATATATATATATATATATATATATATATATATATATATATATATATATATATATATATATATATATATATATATATATATATATATGTGGTTGTCTGGTTTCCCGGGTTTGTATCCGCATATGGGCTTCGTCTTCGTTGAAGTCTGCTCGACGTTTCGGCAAAATCACATTTGCCATCTTCAGGTAGCTCTTCTTGGTCGGAATGAATACACTGAACTGTGTATTCATTCCGACCAAGAAGAGCTACCTGAAGAACCAGGACGGGAAACCAGACAACCAGATTATCTCCGCGAGAACCTGAAAATTATTCATCGAAATCAGGAATAAAGAATTACGGAAACTGCTACAAACTTATTTACAGTATATATATATATATATATATATATATATATATATATATATATATATATATATATATATATATATATTATATATATATACTGTAAATACTTTTGTAGCAGTTTCCTTAATTCTTTATTCCTGATTTCGATGAAGTATTTTGCTGTTCAGAAACATTCAAACTTCACAGTGTTAAATATAATAATAATTTATATTATACATTTGATTAGAAGGCAGAGGTTAACAAGACTTCGTGATCTATTGCCGAGATAACCGTTCGTTATTCAATACCTTATCAGGTAAAGTTAATATCGCAGTCATGACACGTATTATATCTTCTAGATGACTTATATTAATTAAAGTCGTGTTTTCGGCCAAAGGGAGGTGTGCTGGACAAATTTCTCATTATCTCACGATCATTGTTGAGTGTAAAATAATAGTGGAGTGACCGGGGAGTGGTCGAAAATGCAAGTAACGTTCCTTATAATGAGATTGTCCAAACGCCGCATGAGCCTAACACCTCCACCCCTTCGATATATCGGAGATCTGAAGATCGATGGGTTCAGGAAATTCGGTTACCTGACTTCGCCCGTTCTTGCATCCACACGAATATTATATGCAGATTTAATCGAATTGAACCTCCGGCTAATGGAATAGTTTTCATGAAATAAATTATAATAAAGTTTAAACTTTGAAATAAAACACACTTGGCTTAATAGTCTAATATCCGTTATTATAAATAGGTATATACCCTCATCTGTTATTTAATGCTGATAAGGCAAATACGCTAGATAATGTATAAATTGATACATCGCAAATAGGTTGCCTAGCTAATTCACGTGCCGATGATGTTAAACAATAAAATGTTTTAACTTCCCCCATTTGTTATTTATAAAAGTTGGTCATCAGCTGAAAGAATATACCCGAAGGATTTCAAAAAATGCAGGTTGCCTACATTCCATTCTGCGCAACTATAGCTAGTGTGAGCTAATGTGTGATTTGAAAAAGTTAGATAACGTCAAAAAATCCTCAATATGAAAAAATTCACATATTGACACGAGGCGAAACAACAAAACGATTATATCACGTAGTCAAGTGTCATAAATTATCAATAAGCAGTTGTTATGCAAGATTCACGGATTCTATTGGCTTATTCATACATGAGTTATATAATCGATTAACGCATAATTACAAAGAGTGTCAGTTTGACAGTCTAACTGACACGATTTGTAATTATGCAGGAAGTTGGAGATGTATAACCATATTTATTTTAAAGAACGTATTGTATTTGATACGATTATTTATTGAATAAATTAAGTAAAATCTTTGAACCGACTCATTTTTGAACTTTTATTGATAAACGTCAAAATTTGACGGTCCTGTTAGTTTCCGATTGGTAGAGTTATGCCCGCTACACACATAACGATATATCGTAACGATATAACTGTGCAGTCAATTTGCACAGTTTTATCGAACGTGTGTATGACAAATCTTTGCAGATAATTTCATCTGCACAGTTCATCGGTGGCAGTTGCATTTTTTATTCGATAAATCGTTGATACTTGCGTTTGCACAGTTTTATCGTTTCGTGTGGATAAGACGACAAGTTTCTGGAATTATTTGACTGAGAGCCTGTGGTCATATTAGAGTAGAGAACTTCATGCATTCATATGAGCGACCTGTAGCTAAAAATCTCAGTGTTGCAGATAATCTCTCGTGAGGACTTATTGCTTCTCTCATTACAGTGTTCCTTTTCTGAATCAGCGGGGTGACTAAAGCCAAGAGGGTTAAGTACGTCTCCTCGTTCATTCTTAAATAGTTATGCCAATCTTTTGGTGCAAATTTCAACTCATTTAATAAATTTATATGAGAGTATGACTTCCGTTTTAGAAGCCAGTCCTTACACCACACATTACGTGATTTTTTTTTCTTTAAGCATATCATCAAACCCAAAAATGCAAGTGCATCTTCATCATCTTCCGTTATTGCCGATGACATGTTTCTCGCGCGAGCTTCTGTGTACAACTGACAATATCGACGCAGATATCTGTGCCGTGTAGAGGCACCAGGGCTATTCGATTTAACTGTGCAGTTTGAAATCGCAACGATATATCGTTATGTGTGTAGCGGGCATTACTCTATATATAATCAGGTATTATCGAATTTATACAAGGTAACTAAGTTGATCATTCTGATTGGTAAAAAATCATACGAAAATGAAATGAGTTCTTCTTCTTCTTAAATCAATTTTTTATGATAACAAGCGTCTGGACAATAGCTGCATTCTGCAACGATTCCATGTCTCTACCAAAGTATACAATTCACTAATAATTACTTTTCACATTAAATTTCACTATTTCACTTCTAACATATATTATCACACACGTGTTTGATTTAACCTCTAAATCTTAGAATTCAGAGGTTAAGCGTGTGCACCGTTTGACGCTCAACCTCGGAATCCATAAAATGAGTTATAATATCACGAGAGCATCGAAAATAGTCACGAGACGTATTTTGCGAAACATCCACGAGAGCGCAGCTCGAGTGATGTTGGCTTATTCATTCATAAGTTATATAATCACTATAATTTCTATGAATTCTAGTTTGATAAATATCTACACATCGAATATTTGTATCATGTGATATCAAGCACGCCATACTTTTTACCATGAAATTGAATCTTTCGTTGATAACTTAATTCTTATTTTGAACTTATTACAAATGATTTAATTATATATAGTAAACTCTTCATAGATTGCTACTGAAGATTTCATTTCAAACTATAATAAATATTTTTATTTTTCATTCTCAAAGCGAAAACAATTATTAAAGTAATAAGGAGACTCGATTTTTAGTATATAACATATTTGGTAATAGACCTAAAATCGTTAATTAAAAATTAGTTCTATGATTATCCTATAAAAAAATTTTTCTAATATTATTTTCATTAGCGTTTTCCACTAATATGTTCTTCTTCATATCTTTTTTTTTAATTTCTGTCTCAAATTTTCTAGGAATAACTGAAAACCAAAAGCTTCAGACGGTAATATTTTACTCAATTGAATTGAAAATATTTTTATGGAACATTAGGATTTCATATTAATTCTGGATGAACTGAAGAAAGAAAAACTTGATTCTAAAATTAAATTAGTTATCTAATACTTACTTCAGCTTGGTTTCACTTCTTTGGTATCTTTTATCTTCAAAAATAATATAGATATGGTACATGACTGTTAACTCGAGAAAAACCTTGTATCAGGTTCAGTATCAATGTAATCCACATTACGAAAATTGTCACATTTCTCTTAATTCTCATACTTACACTTTAAAAAGAATACTTTGTTTTGTAACATCAAAACTACAGCAATGAGGGAACAGCAGGAACAAATCCAAACAGATCAATATACAGAAGTCCAGGTTCAGATGTGATACGTAATAATGACGTTCTTTGCTTATTAAGTCATAAAAAATACATCGTTTTCGCTTTATTCGTTTCGTTCCGTATAATTATCGAAATTACATCAGAACAATGGTTAATGGAATGTGAAACTGAATTTGTGTTGTGTATACTTTCGATGATACTTTCATGTTTTATTCATGATAGATAAGGTCCAAATGACATATTTACAACGAATGAACTATATTTGTATGTACTAGTTATTCAAGCTAACTAGAAGCTATAAAATTTAGAAAGCATCATTAAAATACGTCAGGTGATCTCTGGGAAGTTTAAAGTCAAGAACAATGATAATAAATGATTAATTGAGATTTATATATATATATATATATATATATATATATGTGTGTGTGTGTGTGTGTGTATGTGTATATGAGTGTGTTTCAAATAAATTAAAATTTTTGATCAAATGAGCCGCGTACAAAAACAACTCTGGCACCTTCGCCAATTTAGATAACAATTGTTTAAGTTCATCCCGGTGCACACGAATTGCGGTCGATTTTGCGAGAGTGACTGAATTGCGGTCAAAATTTTTGTGCCTACCTGAGGAGTCCTAATCTCCAACCGAACTGCGGTTAGAAACTTATTTAGGGGCAAGAGGGTAAATTGAAAATAAAATTGTAAATTCTAATTTTTATAAAGATATATATCATATACAAAACATATAGAAATTATGCAATACTACAGACGTACATCTACATGCATTTACATCATAAAACTACTTCACTAAACTTATAACTAACACATTTTACAAAATTATACCTACTAATATATTTTTTATTATACTGACATATTTTGTTGTTAGTAAACTCTTGTTTATCTAATACATTTTTTCGCACAAATCTCGTTTTATTATCAATAACAGAATTTATAATAATTGAAGTATCTGTTTGAATGCTTTTTAACGTTTCTATGAAAAGATTAATGTTGGGTTGCGGAGAGCTGCAGTTTCTGCTTAATTTTGAATGAAAAGATTCGCAAGCGTTTGTTGTCCGGTAAATGCTTCCGGTACATTCCGCCCAAATGACTGGTGGAAATTTCGAATCTCCATCGATGTAAGTTTCCACTAAATAATCGACAAATTTGTCAATTCTATCGTCTGCAGTAGGTTTACCTGACATAAAATCTTCTACAAAACAATCTCCCACTTCCTCTGGTGAAAGGAAAGTTAATCCAAAGACGTGTTTTAGCCATTGTCCTATTTCGGAATCTATGTTCTTATATTCTGAACTTAAACCAAGATTTTGTATTTTGCGCCACCTAATAATAGTTCAAAACAATTATTATTTCATCAGTATACATCATAATATGTAATAAAACTTACCAATACTGAGCAAGATGAAAACGACAACCGGTTACTTTGGCTTCTGGAAATGCTTCATAAATACTGGTATCAATGGCTTGCTCGAAATTGATTATAATAGTTTTCGGGTTCAAATTTTGCCCAGAACATTTACCTTTATCTTCCAGCAATTTGAATAATTTGAAGTAGCTGCTTTTCTATTTATCTTTTAGAAGACAAAAAGCCACAGGGACATAGGTTCCTTTTGCAAATGCATGAATGGTAAACAATTGCAAAAAATATTTTGTACAGTAGTTAAATGTACCATCCATATATAATGTTTCTTGAAGACACATCAATTTTATATTTGTTTCCTAGGAAAACACTACAATATTATTACCATATTTCTGGTTAACCGCCTAATACATGATATGTATAGAGATTTAAGATGAAAAGATTAACCATCCAAGACCCCCCGGGACGTAGGGCTTGACCGCAATTCAGTCGTCGAAAACAACCACCTAAGTACCCTTCTACCTGCTTCAAATTTTGACCGCAATTCGTGTGTCTCCGTTCATCCAGTATATATCAAATTGAAACCCCCCTCACAGCTGACATAGTAGAACAAAATTTGATCATTATCAATATTATTATTATAAGTCAGCGCTGTGGTCCAAGAAGGCCCATGGCTTGATTGCACTTTTTTTTCCATTCTTTTCTGTTCATTGCTTTTCTTCGCCAATCCCGTACTTCTAGCTCCTGTAAATCCCTTTCCACCGCTTGAATCCACTTTGTCTTGGTCTCCCTCTTCCTTTTCTTCCAACAATTACTTGTTTGGTTGGTCTTTCCTCTTCTAATCTAGCTATATGCCTGAACCACCTCATCCTTTGCGCCCTCACTATGTTACTTATAAATGGATCTACATATAATTTACTTATTTCCTCATTTGTTCTCCTTTCCCAAAGTTACCCCACCCTCTTTTCGCCATATATTTTACTCAAAACTTTTCTTTAAAATATTTCTAGTGACTGTTTTTCTTTCAGATTTAATTTCCATTTTCACAACCATAAATAACCACAGGCCTTATTATTGTTTTATATACTCTTTTCTTTACATACCAAATCAATGAACTTGCTTACTTTTTCGAAATCCTATTGTGTCCGTTCACCATTTATTTTAAGACTTTCGATGTTACTTTCTGTTTTGTCTACTACTATAAATTTTGTTTTTTCTTCATTTATTCTTAATCCCTTTTTCCTTGTTGCCTCCTCTAATCTTTTTACACCATCTTCTAGTTTTTGTTTTGTTCTTTCAAGAACTACACTATCGTCAGCGTAAGCCATTACTTGTATTTTCTATCTCTATATTTTATACCAAACATGAAATTGAGTCTGGATTTTCCTAATTGCACGAGCCGAGATCCGCAGACGAGCGCGTCGGGCTGTTTCGGACGGCCGAAAGTGGGCTTTATAGCGATGAGTAGGACCCGTTCCGATCGGCCAAACGGATCGCGTGAATCGAATGAAGCAAATTTGACATTTTGCTGACGCCATTGAAAAATACGCTTCTCCAAGACGAGAACGGGCGAAATTCCCATCGAAAAGCGATCACAGAGGACTTCTTATTAATACAGGACCGTATTCAATAATATATGCAATGATAAGGAAACCAACAGAACATCAATAACATTTGTACTTGAAAGTTCAATGAACATCGGTAGAATATCGACTACTGAACAAGCATTTGTACTTATACCAAAAGAAAAAAAAAGTTCAGCATATCATCAGAAATATCATCTATAACTCATCATTACATAGAACTAAATGGATTAGACTTATATTGACGCATTAGACATAAAATTAATCCATATTTTCTTTCCATTGATACTGCAATAAGATGTTTCTTCATATTTTTTCAATACATTTTTTACGAAACGCCTTTATATGTGAATTGATTAATTCGCGATGTTATTTTTCTGCAATATTTCTTACTTTACCGAAGAATTTTAAAAAAATTCCAATTTTTCGGTTTTGTATATTCAGCGTGCATTTGTGAAAATGAATAATAATTAATCCTGCTATTTTTTTAATGGGAGTTACTTAAGTTAGATTAAAAGAAATAGTACTCGTATATATCATCTGAAGAAGACAGTTCTTTTGTTCTAGGAACTTCTTGGAGACTTTTTTTTAAAACTAGTCGCAATATAAGAATATTATTCAGAGTTCTGTTTAAATCTCTTGAATTAGTTTATTAATTTATAATTAAACGTTGACATGTTGTTCATAACAACGTTATATGGAAGTAACCATTATCTGTTCACTATTGCTACATCCTGTACTCTTAAAATCATTATACCTACCTACTATTTTCGCCGAATTTGATGAAGTATCTGTTGAAGGCATCAGTACGTAATTGTGTTCATTTATTCACAATGACTTCTTCGAAATTTTACCTCATGCTAAATATTGATCTGGAAGCACCAATTGTTTCAATATTACATACTGTCATAGGGTTTTTTGGGCTTTATTTATACTAAGAGCCTACAAACCCCTTTCACGTTTTATATAATTGAATAACTATATGGATTCAATTATTCAAGATCCACTCAAATTATACTTGATTATTCTGTGATCATTAGTCTTTTTCTATAATATTATGTGAAATGTTCATTTTCCCCTGTTTAATATATATCGGCCTAGTCTCATTTGATCATTTGAATTAAAAATTTAATGTTTATATCCCATTTGTTAAATGAATGCCTCACAATAACCATTCATCATATCATACAAGAAGAGGCCACAGAACCTAATCAATATCCTAACTCTTACATGTTATTCAGTTGGTATTATAAACATGTGATGAAATATTTCTTAGTTTGTGTCAAATTTGCTTGTTTCAGGACTGGTTGTTATGGAAGAAATCTTTTCATTTCAATGTATAATCTATCTTCCCCTTATTTCCAACAATTATCAACGTCTGTGTAAAGAATTTAACCGTAATGAACAATTGTTGGTCCAACTTTCATGTTTATAAATTTCAATTTTTCTTGATTGCTTCCTCGAATGATGTGATGCTTTTATTTCTTGTAACCATTATATTAAAGTGTACTCTGAATAATATTGTCATCTACTTCATTAAGCATAGGTACATTGGTTTTGAGATTTGGACTAGTTTGGTGTACAGATATTAACAATACACTGCTAACCATCTTACAGATATATAAACGAAACATCGATCGAAAAAATGAAAATAATTTTTTCGTGCTGGTTATATTATTTCAGGTTCGAAAATGAAAAAATTTTCAAATTAAATAGGTTCGTTATATATTTCTAATTGAATACTACAACCTTAGTGAAATAATTCTATATTAAATTAACTGAATTGTCAAATAATTGTATTATCATACTGTTCAACTGTTTCAAAGCGATCTTTTTTCTATTAGATGTTTACTTCATGGAAGTTGTATGAAGAGGGCTCCCGCTGTTCAAGTAAGCGTGTGGAGTGTGCACCTTTATTATCAGCATTAAAAGAAAAGTGAGATCGGAGCCAATGTACGGTGAGACGGCTTCACGCCCAGAGATGGGCATCAACCAATGGGCAATGGTAGGCTTGGTGCATGGGAGATCACGTGGACTCTCTTAGCATCCACGGACTTTTACCGCGGGGACCAAACTTCTATAAACATTACGAGGGGCTACTTCAAATTTGAAATATTTATTTATGAATATCTATATCGATATGTTCCTACAAAATAAAATTATATAAATATATATATATATATATATATATATATATATATATATATATATATATATATATATATGAAAAACTTGGATCACGTAATGAACAGAGTAAAAGATTTGAAAAATCACTTTGAGATTTTTCAAATCTTTTACGCGGTTCATTCCGTGAACCAAGTTTTTCAAATACTTCCGACCGCGGAAATCTTTCTGAACATTATATATATATATATATATATATATATATATATATATATTCTCTAAATTCCAAATCATATAAATGAGAATATTTCTCTATAAGAAACTGAATGTAACATTTCAATGATCGACGTTAAACGAAAGTGAAAGAATACGGAATCTAAATCATCATCAATACATTCAACCATAAATCATCACATAAAATAACCAATCAAAAAAAAATGCTACAAATCTAATCCAAAGGTTTAGTTCACAGCAATCGTAAATGTGGTACCTAGTGTAAGACAAAAAAAACATTGTTTATGTAAGTATTTTACTATGATAAATCTGTTTTCTTGCGTTACTTAATTTCTAAAGCAATGAGAATTTATAAATCAAATATAAAAATCTACACAGTTGTAACATAAAATGCAATATGAAAATGCACTAAACTATAAGATTGAGTGTTGCATAGAACTCACAATTATCACAAGGTTATATCTTCTATAAACATATATGATGTATAAGTACGTAATTAGGTAAGTCTAGATTTCATTATTACTTCGTTATCCAAAGTGGACTTTTATGAACAATATAATTAACAAATCTAGTTATCGTTATCCAATCATAATGATCAAAAAATCTCATTGAAAAGAATGCGAAATGACAAAATTAGAAAATTACCCACATATTATTATAGAAACAACTAGTGAGCAGCATCAGAGCTACGTCATTAAGGTCCTATTTTCACCTCATATTTATTTTTTTCTAAATGAAAATTCTTAACCTCCTAAGCAAATTTAGAGAAACTAAAGAGATGAACAAAGCATGAAAACCAAATCTACACAAATTTTCAGTCTCCCAACTGAATTTGAAGTGGCACAATTTTCAAAAATGCATGAAATTCCAAATTCAAAATTTGCGTCAGTGGAAGAAATTTAGTTGAAACCGCTATAATACGTCCTGGTTTGACCGGGACAGTTCCGGTATTTTGCTCTTGTCCCGGTGTCCAGCCCGGTTTTATCGATGTCCCGGAAAACGGTTGTAAGAAGAGTTATGAATTATGGCTGTAATTTGTTTAATTCTAACAACAATCCTATGAGAAGTGTGATGAGCGCTATCTAGTGGAGAGGTGTACACTATCACTCTATCGGTCAGACGGACGTAAGCGCTTTGTTTTGAAAGCAAAGATTAACATTGTCAACTTATTAATCAATTATTTTTTCAGTTTGACAAAAAAAAGTTTTTCTATAGTTATTTTGATAGTGAGACAAAAAGTTGTAGTTTCACAAAAATTATAATACGACTTAGTAATGGTTCAATTACACAATTTTATGAAGTATTTTAAAATTTTATTTTGTTAACGGTTCTTTCTAGATGGTAGACCAGAAAAAATTATCATTAGAAAAGAAAAAATATTTATTTTAGCAATATTTCCTTTTTTATTTTTAAAAGGTGTAGAACTAACAATTTAGAGTTCCAGATTCCCCCCTCCCGTCACTTGCGACGCTTAAAAAAAGGCTTAATACTCACCATTTCACTTCTGATTTTAAAAAAAATTGCTAAGGAGAACCTCTCGCTCTACTGGGGGGGGGGTTATGGAATTCCCAGGCCCCCCGGACATTAATGTGTCCCGGTTTTACTCACCACAAATATGGCAAGCCTACTTATACCCAGTGCACTTTACTAACATCTACTCAATCTACGTACCAATTCTCTAACTCAACTAGAAAGTGCTTTATTTTGTTATAGATTACCTGTGATTTAAAAGTGGAGAGAATTATAATGTTTAAAAATAATCTACTATCAACACACGCCTTGAGGAGCAGAGGTTGAGGAACGTCAGGCGTGTTGAGTTCGAATCCTGGGTTAGGTATGGATGTTTGTGTTTGCCTATGAGTTTCAATGCTTCAAATAATTTAAATAGTTGGGTAATATACATTTTTTACAAACCCATTGACCGTTCGGAACCAGCGTTAAACTGCAGGTCCCTTGTAAGTAAAAAAAATCTACTATCAATTCGTATAATGATATGTATTAAAGAATCGGAATGAGAAATCAAAGAAACAAATTTTTAAATATATATATATATAAGGTACCTGAGACAAATAAGGCCCAGCAGGTAATAAGGCCCACTTTCCAGAAAACTACAACTAAAAACAAACTCAACCTATAATATCCATAAATCGGTTCGGATATAGTTCCAAGTATTTTACCTAGATATCGCGCGGACCACACGCTTTCACTCGAGGAGAAAACAGCCACTTTTTGGACATCCCACGCAGTCTTATGTTTTACAAAAATTTTCACAAAATGAAATCGTTCTCCATGACATAATTTCAACTGGACGAGTGGTGGTTTGATTCTATTGGTAAGTTGCACATTTTAAGAGTTGATATTTAACAAAAATTTCAAAATTTTTCATCTGCTTTTTTTGTAAAAGTGATAGGTCACTTTCACCGACCGATCCTTAGTGCATTTAAAGCCAATGTTAAAGACTCTTCAGACAGTGGTCTGAAGAGTCTTTAACATTGGCTTTAAATGCACTAAGGATCGGTCGGATTAGCCAACGTGAAGCTGTTGATAGATTTAGAATTCCTAGACAAACGCTTCGAAATAATTTGCGAAGTGGGACAGATCAAAGAAAATTGGGGAGATCCTTAATTTTAAAGACGGAACAAGAAAAAGATTTAGTAAATGTTCGCTGGCTGTGCTTTAACGAATAATTAGGAAAAGAGAGAGAGAAAAGCAAAAGTTGAATAACTCGTTTCATGAATTGGTGGAAACATGAGACTTAGTAAAAGAGAAAAATGGCACAGCTCCAAGGCGTAGGCTTTAAGTTATAAAGCTCAGGGGGTTAGAAACAGTTTGTTTCAGCAAACTGAACAGCAACAACCAATTACCAGCACTTGCAGTTCGACTTCTCAATGCACGGTGAATAAAAGTAATTTTTTATGGTACTGTCCACTATGCCAGGAATCCCGTGAAAAAGATATGAGGCGCAGTGCCTTAATTGCAACATATGGGCCCACGAAGAATGTTTAGGGTATTCACCTTCTGATGATGACGCATCGCATGTGATGCCTAACAATTGTTTGAGTACCTACCAGAACTTTATTTTGAGTTAAAACTCTGTTAATACATTATTCAAATGCTTTTCTGTTTAGTTTGTAGCCTTTTATTACATTAATATGATACGGGCCTTATTACAGCAAATATCATTGGATGAAATAAGGCCCCTTTACATGGTTTTTAGAATCTATGATTTTTATTATATTACGTTTTCTTTAACTTGTTTTAGTTAATGTTTTAATTAGTATATAATATGAGTTTGTTATTCAATATATTCTTATTTTCCTGTGCATATCGTTTTTACTAAAAAAAAATGTTTTGCCTTAGGTGGGCCTTATTTGTCTCAGGTACCTTATATATATATATATATATATATATATATATTTATATATATATTCAGTATACTAGAAGTACTAAAATCCTTCTTTATTTTAGATAATGATACGTTCATTTCGTATACTTAGTTGTGAAAGCATAGATATTGATTGTTCCAATTTCATGTTTCCATGTTAATATCGTTACCTGAAAATATGTTGCATCAAACACATCCCTAATGAGAATATTATTTTTGTTCTACTGAATTATTGATGAACTCTCCTGAAGGGATTATTGCTTTAAATATAAATTATTCTAATTTGTTTCATCCTTATTACTTTCAAATGTCCTTAATGTACTTCATTGTGCCTATTATTCAATACATAATCGAGTGATGAACTGTCCCAAGACACCTCTCTTCGTTTTTTCATTAAATCATTCAGTTGCAGCATTATCAAAGAACGACCGTTGCCTTATTTCGAATGTGGAATCGGTTTGCAGTACAGAACTTCCTGTTTAGCCCCCGTATCAATGAATGGAGGCCGCTGCCGTACATTCGTAGGACAGCCACTATCGATTATCCTGCACGATCATTATTCCTGCTGTCAATTCCTGCGATATTTGCAGTAAGTCATCCGTAAATTCTGATGCAGTAGTTGACTCTCGAGACCAGATCTAGATTAGTGCAGTTATTGCTTTGTGCCCACGCGATCTCGTGGAGAGAACCTGACCAATTTTGTAATTATTTCCTCTTATTGAGAATTTTATATTAATTATCTTTTCATAATCTCGCTGATAAACAAGAGAGAATTGACATTGTAGTAAATAAGTGATACCATTGCATTAATTTTCATGAATAATTTCTAGTCTGAAGGATTGAATAAATATGTGGGTTTTGAAAAATGTTGCTCTATCATCAGAGCAGGAGTTGGCACAGTTGCGGACAAATTATTAGACATATTAGAATATTTCATAATAATATATATATATATATATATATATATATATATATATATATATATATATATATATATATATATATATATATTTATATATATATATATATATATATTTATAAATATATATATATATATATATATATATATATATATATATATATATATATATATATATATATATATATATATATATATATATATATATATATATATATATATATATATATATATATATATATATATATATATAATAATAATAATTTTTATTCAGTCATTGATTAAAATGGAGTGCTAACAAACTAACGCAAATCATTTTTAAC
This sequence comes from Cynegetis impunctata, assembly GCA_030704885.1. Lineage (NCBI taxonomy): Eukaryota > Metazoa > Arthropoda > Insecta > Coleoptera > Coccinellidae > Cynegetis > Cynegetis impunctata. The sequence continues at coordinate 329,927 of JARQZK010004424.1, forward strand.
ATGACCTTCGTCCTAATTAAATACAATAATCATGAAATGAAAATATTAAACATTAAATTACAAAATTTCAGTAACACTATAAACCTCTCAAACTAAATTATATAATGCTAAATTACACCCAAAATAATAACACAATAGTAATTCTTCATTGAAATGAAGGGCTAACAATGCACAAGGGAAGAATTAACCATATATAGTTCAAAGGAATCTATGTTAAATCTTACAGGTAGTCTGACAACTTATATGGCTCTAATCTTACTAATAAGGAGAACACCAGCTGTTTGTACTGTTTGAAATTTCTAGTCAATTGAATGTTATTTGGTAGCTTGTTGAAAATTGCTATTGATGAGTAAAATGAACCCTTCTCATAGAGTGTATATTTATTTAGGAACTGTATAGTTAAAATTTCGGGTATGAGTTGATATCAAGTTATTGAATAATAAGTGGTTTTGGAAAATAAACATTAATATTTCAAATATATGTAGAGGCCTGTAATTGTTAAAATATTATTCTCTCTGGGAAGTCCCCTACATGAATCAGTCTTTTTAAAATCTAACTCTATTCTAAGAGATATATATATATATATATATATATATATATATATATATATATATATATAAAATATATATATATAATATGTATATATATATATATATATATATATATATATATATATATAAGTATATATATATATATATATATATATATATATATATATATATACATATATATATTCATTCGAATTGTTGTTGCCTGTGAACTATTTCTAATCTTTTGATAATTATTAGGAATAACAGGCTTGTTGAATCTCAAAAAACTCGATTTTATTAAAAAGTTGACGTTTCGCCACGACATTCGTGGCTTTATCAAAACTTTTGAAAAAATTGAAATTTGAACCTATTTCGAACAATACGTGGGTAAAGGTTTCTGTGGTTTCCCTTACCATCTAATAATAACAGATTTGAATGTCAATATTGGACTGAATAGCACGTAATAAATAACAAAGAACGGCCACAGCCGAAAAAAATTTTAGTGAGACATAGTCTCACACAGTCTCAGTTTTTAACGTCTTCCATCGTTGTCCGATACCCAAATGCCATTCCTTTCGTGTGCGTTTGTTCTTCATTTATATTTCTGGCACTCATTGCTCTTCTGATCCCTAGTTGCCAGCTTTGTTTAAGTCTTTCTCGATTTCTCCTTTCGGATGGTAGTCATTTGAATACTTGTTTTGGCAGTCTTCCCTCTCCCATTCTGCTTTCGTGACCAAACCATATTAGTTGTTTTCGTTCAATGTCTTCCGCAATTGTTCCCTGTATTCTCATCTGTTCTTTAGTAACTTCGTTCCTGACTCTATCCTTCCTTGATTTTCTCATGGACCTCCTAATTGTATCCATCTCTACAGCTTCAACTTTCTTTATATATTTTTGGGTCATTCTCCATGTTTCAGCACCGTATAATAAACAGCTTTTTATCATTGCTTCGAATATGTTGAACTTACGTTTCTTGGTAATATTTTGGCTACAGAGGATTCTATTCAAGAAATTTATGGCTCTCCTTGCTTGTATAATTCGGGACTGTATTTTCCACTCATTAGTCCCCGGATTCATCGAATATGGTACCTAGGTATTTGTATACTTGGCATGCATGGGCTTATTGTTCGATGATCGTCGATTTCAAGGTGCGATGTTGCTGCCCCAATACATAGATATTTTGTTTTATATATATATATATATATATATATATATATATATATATATATATATATATATATATATATATATATATATATATATATATATATATATATATATATATATATATATATATATATATATATATATATATATATATATATATATATATATATATATATATATATATATATATATATATAATCTCTTGATAATTATTAGCAATAACAGGCTGGTTGAATCTTAAAAAACTCGATTTTATTAAAATTCAATGCTTTGCTACGCCGTTCTGATGACGACCAAAGAGTCAGAAACACGTGTCAACGGCTGCTTCCATATAAACGTTTTATACCGATAATTCTGCTCTACTTTTTTAATATTTTCCTGCGACTAATTTCTTTGTTGTTTGATAAATAGTACCCTATTATTTTTATTTTCGAACATTACTTAGGTAAAGGTTTCTGTGGGTTTCCTTGCCATCTAATGATAACAATTTTGAATGTTGATATTAGAATGAATAGCACGTAATAAATAACAAAGAACCACCACATTCGGAAAAAAATTTTAGCGAGACAAAGCAGTCTTTGTCTTTTCAAATTTTTTCAAATCAATAAATGTCAAGGAGATTTCAATTTTTTCAAAAGTTTTGATAAACTATGAATGTCGTAGTGAAACGTATTTATATATATAAATATATATAAATATATATATATATATATATATATATATATATATAGGTATATATATATATATATATATATATATACATAATTATTATTATCATTATTTTTAAAAATAATCAACATGGATGTTATAATGAGTTATTTTGTGACTAAATTAGAGGTTGTTTTGTTCAAATCTTCAGTAATATCTATTTTCTTTATCCTAATGATATAAATATGGATGCGAACCCATCATAAGTCGGATGGAGGCGTTGCGACACGAGAAGGTGCTTGGCCATGAAGTGATTAGGCCCCTACACACAGGCGTTGATATGTTAATACATCAACGTGCATCCAATAACGTGCAACCAATAACGTCAATGTGGATGCAAAAATACCCACGTTTTTTAATGCGCAACCCGGATGAACGCCGCGTTGATGTATTCTGAATCGCTTGAATTTTTGGATGCGCATTCAACGAACACGTACTGGTGTGAACGTGTGGATGCGATTTAACGTTATATTGATTGTACATTCTTGGATGCACGTTGATGTATCAAGACAAAACTGTAGTTTTGTACGTACGTGTGTATCAATCAGGTTGCGTTTTTGGATGTATTAATTTATCGACGTCCCTGTGTAGCCCATGAATAGAAGAAGTTGATAATATCACAGTTTTTTCTTCATGAACCTTACATTTTTGAATTTTCACCTACTAAATTTTCAATATGAGTTAATTTCAAAATATTTACAATATAGTTTTAATACTAGCTGGTGTATTCATTAATAATCTCCCGCATTTAAAAAAAAACGTTAAAGCGGTCTGCTAAGGAAGTGAACATATCCTTTGTACTAACGATAAATTATGAAATTTCTACATTAAAATGGTGGCGTCTTATGAAATAAAAATATTTCCTTAACTCATCTCAATCTGTTTAATGAATTTCAACCCTTTAACTCTATCGTCAGAAGCTGTGGACGTGCGCAAACCCTCAAAACCCACTGAAAAAAAGGATTGCAGTTAGAGAAAACTGAGATTATTTTTGTGGAAAATACGACTCTAAACTGCTACCTACTTCTTTAGATGATTCTCTTTTATTAAGTATATACCTGTTGTGACAATCTGGTATAAATCGCTTCTAATATATCTCTAAATACTTTATAAAGGAATGCTCGTAGATCGTAGATGAAACCAAACTTAATATTAAACTAGTATACCATCACGAATGTAGGAGACGCATTTTCAACCACCGATTCATTAATCTTAACTGAAAACTAAGGCCCAATTCTTGTTATGATTTTCAGATATGCAAAGTTAGACTGATCCTACGCGTCAGGAAATTAATGATGCTTCAATTAAGAACAATCTAGCATTCTGACAACCAGAAATGCCATCCATACCTGGTTTCTTCCATGTCACCAAAATAACTCACTTCGGATTTTCAGGTGGGTATCTGTCGCCCTGGTCATTGTTAGTTTTGTATTTCACAATGTTAAATAATTATTGAATGGAATTGGCATTTACTTGGTGAAAGTTCATATTCATAACTTTATAAAGAAATAAAAAACTAACTTTTCACAGGTTAAAATAAAAATCTATTGAGTAAACGCGTTTCGTCATAACATTGACTTCATCTCGTACTAAACTATGGTATTACAAAACAATCTATTTATACGAAAATTGAACATAACAGAGGGGTACTTAGAGAAACTAAATAACAATAAGCAATTCATTCTGAGCTATTAGTAGGTACCTACATTGAACAAATTAAGGAGAGGAGAAGGGTTTACTTCAATCTGGTCGTTAACTAAATTTCCGGAATTTTTATATTTATTTATGTATAGGGATTCCCAACAGTTGGTTTTATGGAGACTATTTTCAAATTGTAATATATTATAATTGTGATTAAAGGTATGGTTTTCTTGAATAAGATGACACGCATAATTAGAATCAGTTTTCTGCTTAATATAGCTACGTTGGTGTTCGTGTATTCGAGTTTTGAAATTTCTAATTGTACGTCCTATATAGAATTTTTCACAATCGTTACAGTCGAGTTTATAAACACCAGTACGTTCATCTCTATGAATTTTTGATTTGTTGTTTTTGATCAATTTTCCAATGCTATTATTGGTTTTATATGAAATTTTGAAATTTTGTTTTTGAAAAAACAATTTCAGGTTTTCGGAAGTTTTGCCCAAGTATGTTAAACTGCTAAATACTCTACTTTTTTCGGATATAAGTGGGTAAATTTCTGAAATTGCCATTTTGTATTTTTTCCTCTGAAAAATAATTAACTGAATAGAACGAAAGTTCAGCTCCCTGCTATTAGAAAAGGACGAGAAGCAGAGTATTTGTTCTTGTTTGAATACCACTTTTCATTATGACTCATTTATTTATTTATTTATTAACGGCAAAGCCAATTTACAAAACATAGTTAACAAAGTGTGAATCAAATGCATTATTGAATGCTTACGTCTAGTGTCTACATTACAATTTACAAAAAAAAAACACATATTACCGAATCGTCAAATGTCTAACTTACTAAAAGGTGTAACAAATGTTGTTTCCACTTATAAGGAAAAGGACAAAATAAAGCAGAGCTTCGGAAACGCTATAGCCTCTTCAATTGATTTTTAAAGACCTGAGGTGATACATTGAAAAAATTTAATTTATTATGGTATTGGTTTCCGAGCTTCAGAAGACGAGGAATCGGACTATTCAACGCATAATTGGTATGGAAAAATTCAATCCGAAAAATATCCGAACTTCTGGTATCTCTTTGTTTAATATAAAAAGTTATTAGTTGAAGTAGTTCTGGGCACTTGATCGTACTATTGATTATTTTAAAAAGTAAACTCAAGTTACCAGAAACTCTTCTATCTTCAAATGATTTTAAATTTAACCTGGTCAAGATTTCACTGTACTCATATTCATCTCGTTGAAGACCCAAATGAAAAGCACAATTCCTCAAGAAATTCATTTGTTTACTCTCAATCAAATCGATATTTACATTATAATATGGATCCCATATAACCGAACAATATTCAAGATTAGATCTTACGAAAGCACAATATAGGACCCTTCGTGTTTCAATTGAAAAACCAGTAGAAACTCTTAACACAAAACCCAGCATTTTGAGACTTTTTGCCACAATTTCTGAAATTTGAAGATTAAAATTCATTTCGTTATCAAATTTAACTCCCAGATCACGTACACATTTTTCTCTTTTAAGAGCTATAATATTATTCAGTTTATATTCGAAAAATATTGGACTTCTAACTTTAGCGAACGTAATGATTAAGCACTTATCAATGTTAACATCTAATAAGTTATTTCTACACCATACGGAAAGAGCTTCAAGATCTTTTTGTTCTAATTCTGCATCTTTCTGGCCAGCAATTGCTCGATAAAGTTTCAGGTCGGCCACAAACATAAGAATTATTTTCTCCTACAACTTACTGAGTAAATGTACCCGCTTAACCCTTTCTCTCACGGTGTACATCACTTTACGTAAATCCTAATAAATTTGTAGTATACTTCTATTCACTTTACTCACAAAGTACAGTGTTCTGTTTACATCATTATTACTATTTTAAACTGTTTCCTTCACCTAACGTTGAGTAGTTTACCCAAAAAATTTTATTAATGGTACCTGTTACTGAATTGTAGCAATTGTTTCAGAATGTTGAAATGAGGTGGCGCTTCAAATATTAAAACATGTTGTGACATGTCTGCAATATTTATTTTGGTAATAACCGATACGTGTGCTTGTTACTTTCATAGTGAACTAGCTTAAAATTTAGTTGGTTTTTTGTATATTGGATTAAATATTACTGTACTGTATATATTCTACATTGTGAGTAAACGGAAATCGACAGGTATGGTAAAAAACTCCACGTTATTTAGAGTTCTTGTTATATTAGATTTATTTCATAGTAGTACGAATTGAAAAATGAATAAAAAAGTGCCGTTAACTGAAGAACAACTATTGAAACTAATTGAGGAGGGCCTATCAGATATTGAAGGGCTTAGTGCTGACGATTATGGGTGGGGAGATAGGGACGTAGAAGTTATGATTATGATTAAGAAAATACGGTAAAAAAAACAAATTCAGATGATATGGAAGGTAATTTTGATGAGAAATCTCCTTCTTCCAGATGAAAATTCCCTGAACGTACATCTAGGACGAATTTTGTTTGTACTGAGTGCAATATACATTTATGCATTTCGAAAAAACGAAATTGTTTTTTGATATATCACACAAATAAATGACCAGTTGTAATCTTATGTTGTTTTTCAATTGCATTTCATTTTACAAAATCGCAAATACACTACCACTTATTCAAAATGTGCAATATATTTTGGATTGATTGGGCCGATACTTGGTGTAAATTAATAAACATATTAAAACAATGGTTAAAAATAACAATTTACACATTTATTATAAGAAATAACGCATGACGCACGTTTCGGTGGAACTTCACCTTCTTCAGATGCTAATGGCAAACTAACTATGATTCTCTGTTATATCGAAAACAAGAAATGACAAATTATGTAGAAGGGGTAAATACAAAGATGGTTACAAATAATTATTAGAAAAGGAAAAACCAATTCTGAACTGCTAGTCAGGTAGTTCGGTAATTTTGAAAAGATTAAGAAGGGGGCTTGAAGTATGATCGATTTGGCTATTCAATAGGAGACCGGAATGCTTGTATTTATTTATCTGTAATGATTCTAAAAAGTTAAGTTTAATTCCCTTACTTTCAGTATTTAATATTTTAAAATCGAAATTGAATGTGTGATTTTCTTGGATTAAATGGTTTGCATAATGTGAATCCGACTTCTGATTAACAAAGCTACGTTTGTGTTCTGAAATTCTAGTTTGAAAACTTCTGAAAGTTCTACCAATGTAAAACTTATCACAATCGCCACAATTAATTTTATAAACTCCTGATTTATTATCTTTATGAACTTTGGATTTATTATTTTTTATATGATTTCCTAAATTATTACCGGTACGATAAGCAATGTTAATGTTCAAATGCCAATTTTAACATCGAGAAAAATATAATTAAACAAATTGCAGTAAATAATAATTATGATCCCAATATTATAGACAATATGATAGATAAAAAGTTTTTGAAAAATGCGATTAACCAGGTGTACCCCCTTACTACAAATAATATATAATACAACAGCCTCACTTTCATCGGAAATTCAAGTAAAAAACTTAAATTTCTCTTATCTAAGCACAACATTAACATTGCTTATCGTACCGGTAATAATAATTTAGGAAATCATATAAAAAATAATAAATCCAAAGTTCATAAAGATAATAAATCAGGAGTTTATAAAATTAATTGTAGCGATTGTGATAAGTTTTACATTGGTAGAACTTTCAGAAGTTTTCAAACTAGAATTTCAGAACACAAACGTAGCTTTGTTAATCAGAAGTCGGATTCACATTATGCAAACCATTTAATCCAAGAAAATCACACATTCAATTTCGATTTTAAAATATTAAATACTGAAAGTAAGGGAATTAAACTTAATTTTTTAGAATCATTACAGATAAATAAATACAAGCATTCCGGTCTCCTATTGAATAGCCAAATCGATCATACTTCAAGCCCCCTTCTTAATCTTTTCAAAATTACCGAACTACCTGACTAGCAGTTCAGAATTGGTTTTTCCTTTTCTAATAATTATTTGTAACCATCTTTCTATTTAACCCTTCTACATAATTTGTCATTTCTTGTTTTCGATATAACAGAGAATCATAGTTAGTTTGCCATTAGCATCTGAAGAAGGTGAAGTTCCACCGAAACGTGCGTCATGCGTTATTTCTTATAATAAATGTGTAAATTGTTATTATTAACCATTGTTTTAATATGTGCAATATATTGTACAAATCATATATACCGTTTACTCACAATGTACAGTATATTTTACATATCACACCCCCTGAAATGGATGACATAGAATCTTTTCGAGTACACCAAAAAATTGTTAAAAATAAAAGAGTAAGTCTTCCTAATTTCAGATTTTTATCTTGAAAAACAAAAATGCTTGAGCGAAAGGGTTAAGGAAGAAGTAACTTATTGACCATTTTCATATGACGTCACGCGATTTCGGCCATTTTGCCTGGAGGACAAACAAACCATTGTTATGCAAATAGTTGTGCTGAACTGTCATTTAAGTTTCATAACTTTTTGAATTGTTTGTCGAATTTAAAGTTTTTTTCTGATTATTTCATTATTGTTGGAGTTTATTAAAGAAAATGCCATCGTTTTGTGCCGTGGTTAATTGTGGTATGAGAGCAAACCGAGACAAAGTGAGATTTTATAGAATCCCAGCTGTCCTCAAGAATGCTGGTGATTATTCAAATGCTGTATCACGAGAAAGGCAAGAGATGGATTAAAGCATTGAAAAGGGGACCTTTTAGTGAAAATCAATTGAAATATGCACGAGTCTGTTCTAAACATTTTATAACAGGTAAGTTTACTTGAATGTGAAAAAATATGAACTCTTTATTTAAAATATTTTTCAGGGACTCCTGCAGAGTTATTGGATAAAGACAACCCTGACTGGATTCCAACCCAAAGTACACAATTGCCAATCCTGTTGGTAAAACTCAAGTCAGCAGGTTTAAACGTTCGGTTAAACGAAAAAAGCGAGTAGAGCAGGTATCTAGTGATTTTGCTGTAATTGGTATATGACAGCAAATTAGGACCTTCATGAAAGTATATTTATTTTTTCTGGAGGAACAATATGAAGATATAGACATATCAGATAGATATAGACAGGCCACATTGCCAGCTTTGAGGTACACGCTTCTTCATCCTTAGACTGAGAGCGGGTGTGAAGGAGAAAAACAATTGCTGCTATATGACTGCACACTTCTCCTAAGCCTGCCATACAAGTGCAATGTCAACTGAAAATACTACCGTCAGTTAGGATAATAACCCATTTTTTTAAGAAGTTGTGAATGTTTCACCTGAAATATAAAGTTTACTTTTAGTTATAACAATTAAGAACACTGATTAGTATGAGAATAAACCT